>WNGS01069069.1:94784-114766 GCA_020271785.1 Procambarus virginalis | reverse complement strand
CCCCCAACATAGCAGCAAGTGCAGGCAAAACAGACAAAAGGAGATGCCAGGAAAAACGACAGGGGTGAGACAGTCCGAAAGAGCAGAAGCATAAAAACCCAGGAATAAGGACACGCCACCGCAAACATGGTACTAAAGCACACGCGCAGTAGTAGCAACAGGCACCACCGCAACATGCCACAGGTAAAGAGCAACTCGCTTCTGCAAAGGCAGAGAATGGAGCAGACAGACCCCAGACAGGGCCCACGGAGACACGACAGAACCCAGCAGGCCAGGAACCCGCATACCAGGCGACCGAGGCGGAGAAACCCCGCTCAAAATCGGCAGGATAAGGAACTGGGAGCTCACGTACACCCCAAGCCTGGCCGAGGCCAGGCTAGACCGGCCAGAGGGAGGCCCACCAGGCAGCCACATGGAGCGGCCTGCAGGCCCACAGACTCCCACAACCAGGATGGCCATAACTAATTCGAAAGCAAGCTAGCGAGCCCGGAAGTCCACGGATGGACCATAAGGGGCATAACTGGCAATCCCCCACAGTGTTCAGCGTTGTTACACCTATAATAGGGTAAGTAACAATTGTAATTACGAAACCATAAGACGCTCATTTCAACATACTAAGTAGGTAAGGAAGGTCGGTGTTTTCCATGAAGTTCCGAAAAGGAAAACGATGATGTTTAGCATGTCACCCATGCACGTAACTAATAAGGCAAGAACGACTTATTAAATGTTGCGAGGACGGGGTGGTTCAAGAGAGAACTGGAGAAGCACCTCCAAAGGATACCCGATCAACCAGGCTGTGACTCGTACGTTAGGCAGCGAGCAGCCACGTCCAACAGCCAGGATGAGCAGTCCAGGAGGCCTGGTCGACGACCGGGCCGCAGGGACGCTAAGCCCCGGAAGCACCTCAAGGAAAACCCCAAGGTAATTTTCCAGCAAGAAGGCGTATGCTCGCACGTAGGTCTTTGAACAACTGCAGACCTCTGAAGGATATACAGTGTTCCCCGATGGTGCCCATAGCACCACTGCACTCCACTGGTACTATCCCGCAAGTTCTACCAGATAAGCGGGACCCAAAAACCAGAGTGCAAAACCTTGCAAGCACAGCCAGGAGCCCTACCAGGCGAGTACAGAAACCAACACCACACCCCCACACCTCATAACACTAACAAAGGTGGAACCCCTGAATGACCCTAGCATGGGTTGGACATGCACAAGAGTGGGACAGGAAGGGGTGAAAAGGGGGACAGACACTGGTGTGCGAACGGTCTCAGTCGTACAAAAAGATACCCAAATAAAGACAGGTATATAACACCGCATCCAGCACCCTGCAAAAGACGCCAGACCGCAGAAACTCACCTGGCTAACGGTAGCACGAAGTGACACGACTCAACCGAGCCCAGAAGAACCTGGGAGCACTGACAGGTGAAGACGCCAGAGCCGGACCTGCAGGAGAGCAGGGGAGAGGCGAAGAAGGCGGCCCACACCCATGACAGAGAAAACCTCTGCGGCCTCCCCACAACTGGAACCCAGGACACCCCCGGAGCGAAGGGGCACACACCGCGCCAAGGGAGAAGAGCGAGAGGCGAAGCACTGGAGCAAGAAGGCGTCTAACACCAGCACTACACACCGCCCAAACCAAAACAAACTCCGCGGCGCACGCGCATGACACGCTGGCCGAAAACGCGCAACAGTCTCTGCGGGAAGGCGGCAACCAGGACTACTGCACTAAAAAGAAGCCAAAAGAGTGAGCAGGAACAATAAAACCGGCCAAAGAAGCGAAGACAGAGCCCAAAATAAAGCACGCAGCCGGTCCACAAGCAGCCCAACAAGGCTACAAGTAGCCCAACAGGGCTACAAGTAGCCCAACTCGGCGACAAGGACGAGGAGCCGACAGACGTTCCAATAACGCGGGAAGTAGCGAAACACCTTCCCGAACCCTCGAGAACACGGAAGCCAAAACCAGTCCCGAAGGCACACAAAGGCGCAGGTGCACCCGAGACCAGGAGTCACGTAGAACCCCCAAAACGGGGAAACATGACGAAAACACCGTCCCAAAAGGGGTGGGGGGAAACATCCACCCACAGGACGGAACCAACCGACTCAAAGGCCAAGGAACCGAGCCCGGGGAGGGGCTGACACCCAACAGCACGTACGGCGAGTGGGGAGGAAAACCCTACTCCGCGTAACCACAAGCCCCGCCTAGAGGGGGAGAAAAACCCCCACGGGGTCCAACGGGGCCATTAAGGCCTCCCAAGTCAGCCCCTCCCCAGCCCCGGGAACCCACACGACAGGCCCCGGGGCCGAGCCGTCCCCCAAAGCCCCGGCCGTACCAGAAAACCGGGGCAGCCGTGAAAACACGAAGGAAGGGAGCCCACTGGCAGACTCTTACAACACGGCTGGAGGAACAGGCTCAAATGCCCCCGTCACTACCCCGGAAGGGGATTTCCCCGAGACTGCCCGAGTCTCAACACCAACAAACCCCGCCCTGAACCTACAGACGGTAAGGAACCGGATGCAGGCAGGAAGGGGAATCCAGGGGAAAAACAAGAACCAAAACGGGGCAGCCCCGGGGCTCCCGGGGAGTTACCACGAGAGCGTTGCCACCACCAAGGCTCAAGTGCAACGCCCCTGCTGCCCGCACCAGCTGTGCACAACTGGGTAAGCGAGCCACAACGAGCAACAAACTCGCAGGACTCTGGGTCGAAGGTGTCACCGACCCCACAGGCAGCAGACGGAGGCAAAACAGAGAGTCACCCAGAGACAAGGGGTGAGCAACCCTCAAACTCGCTGGAAGCGAGGGGGGGGCTCTGGGGTCACATCCATCGGACCCTCGCGCCCCCAGGGGTTTCCCAGGGTCCCGAGCGTTTACTATAAGAGGACTCGCGCTCAGGTAATCCCAGGCAGGGTACTGCTAACCGGCACCCAAAACTACCAAACAACTTTCTAAGAGCTGAACCCCCGGGACGTGTACACTCACGGGGACCTAGCAGGGGGTACCACCAGAAAACTCAGAACACAAGGGACACCAGGGGCAAGAACGAAGGCAGACCCCCCACCAGGTAGATAAACAAAAAGAAAAAGAAAACCCCGCAAGAGGACAGCGTACCCAAGCGGAACAGAGCCGGCCGCTATGATTGGGAAAGACAAGCTGCACAGTACCCTGCGCCCCACCAGTGCAAAACTGCCCCTTACTCTAAGGCGAACAAGGGAGACAGAACACCCGAGCACACAAAGAGCGGCCGAAAACCAAGCAGTAAACGGCCTAGCAGGGGCAGACCCCAAGGAACTTGTGGAAGGTGGCCCCAAGTCCCAAGGGCAGTACTTACAGGGCACCTAGGGATGGGAACCCTAGGCGCATGCAGCCCGAGTACTGGAGAATCACTCCCGGCTCACGCACCACCTAGAAAAACAGACACCACACTCTAGGTACAGTGCTGAAACAACCACTGGAGCCGGAGCACATAACCGGTGCCTATAGCATCAGCCGAAGAACTGATGGGTGGATAGCCGGCGTGGGAGGTCTGGGGCTCCCCCTTCCCCCTCCCGGGGAGGGGGGAGCTGCGCAGACAGCGGCGCGGTGACGTGTGACGTCATACTAGTTTGCTTGTTTTTCTGTTGGGGAGTTCTATCCACTAGTTTGGCTTTTGGTAGCAATTTTAACCAGAATAGGGGTTTGTTTTGGGGCGCTTACCTTTCTGGGTGCCTGTCCCGGTCGATGGCAGACATAGAATGCTTCCAATCACACGGGGGCTTCTATAGGCCATTGCTCCCCGTGCCTCTCTGAGGGGCCCGGTTCTGGCCGTGGTCCCCGGTAGGCCTAAGAACTCCATACACATGACTGATGCCAAAGTCTGACATTAGCATATCAGCCTGGGATAGCTCCGGGGAGCCGACGGGGCTCCCCCCAGAAAAGCTTTTGAAAGAGTCCCACACAAAAGACTATTCTGGAAACTGGAACATGCTGGAGGGGTGACAAGAAGACTTCTCGTATCAATGAAAAATTTCTAACTGACAGACGGATGAGGGCAGTAATCAGAGATACTGTATCTGACTGGAAGAGTGTTATTAGAGGAGCACCACAGGGTTCAGTTCTTGCACCAGTAATGTTCATTGTCTACCTAAACGATCTACCAGAAGGAATTCAGAATTACCAGTATATGACCATGTTTGCAGATAATGCCAAGATACTGGGGAAGATAGAAGATGCAGACGATTGTAATGCCCTTCAAATTTATCTAGATAAAATAAGTGCTTGGAGCATCAAGTGGCAAATGAAATTCATTGTGAATAAATGCCATGTTATGGAATGGAATAGGAGAAAATAGACCACACAAAACCTACAAATTATGTGGAAAGGAATTACAGAAATCTAATAAAGAATGAGACATAGGGGTGGTTTTGGATAGTAAGCTGTCCCCAGAAGAACACACAAAAAACCAGCATTGAATGTAATGAAACACCATTTTTTGGCCGAGTGCCGGAGGCTTCCCAGAGCTATCCCAGGCTGATATGCTAATGTCAGACTTTGGCATCAGTCATGTGTATGGAGTTCTTAGGCCTACCATGGACCACGGCCAGAACCGGGCCCCCTCAGAGAGGCAAGGGAAGCAATGGGCTATAGAAACCCCCGTGTGGTTGGAAGCATTTTATGTTTGCCATCGACCGGATCAGGCACCCAGAAAAGTAAGCGCCCCAAAACAAACCCCTATTCTGGTTAAAATTGCTACCAAAAGCCGAACTAGTGGATAGAACTCCCCAACAGAAAACAAGCAAACTAGAGTGACGTCACACGTTCGCGCGTTGTCTGCGCTGCTCCCCCCTCCTCGGGATGGGGGAGCCCCAGACCCTCCACGCTGGCTACCCACACCTCAGTTCTGAGACTGGATGTCAAAAACACGAAATAAATGCCAACCGGAGGGAGGGATGCCAGGGAGCCTCTGGGACTCGCTCAGAAAATGACGTTTGATTACATTCAACGCTGGTTTTCTGGGGAGAGCCCCGTCAGCTCCCCAGAGCTAACTACCCACAGACGGAATTAGAGGGACTTACCCGAAAGGCAGTCGTCGCTCACTCCTCAACTCGAAGTCGAGACAACTGGCTACAACCGCCGACCCAAAGCAACACAGGCCTGACGGGGCCCAGGGACATTTACGAGGTAATGAGCAGCCAGGACACTGTTCGACCGCCAAAAACCCCACCCCGTACCCGAATATCAGACCAAGCCATATTCCCAAAGACTTCAGCAAGAGCCGCGAACTTACGTAATGGGTACGGGGATAGACCGCAGGCTGGCTGGAATTTATAACCCTGCGGGCAACCTGGGAGACCCGAACCCGCGAACAGGGAAGAAGGGAAACGAGATCAACCCAAAGCGCATTCCCGGACACAGAAGCCGTGGCGTGCAAATAACGGCGAAGCGCCGCAACCGGACACAAAACATGATGCACCCTCGGCCGTACCAACCAAGCATCAACCACCCATGGACCCCTCCGGAACGCAGCAGTCTCATTCTTCGCCAAAAAAGAAGGAGACGGCTGCAAGCGAACAAAACAATCTCCACAACCGAAAGAGCAGAAACCCCTGTGCCGGAGGAGAGTATGAAGCTCCCCGATTCGACCCCAGAGGCTAATGCCAACAAGAAAAGAGCCTTGGAGAAACAATCCCGAACCGAAGGGGCCACAACGAAATGAGGAGACGAAAGGTAAGCGAGCACTCTGTCTAAAGACCAGGACGGCTCAGGCGGCACATGAGCAGGCAGGAGGTGAAACAAAGCACGACAGCTTGTGAAACGGCACAGACGTAACATCGATACCGAAGGCAAGCTGAAGCAGCTCCGCCAGCGTCACATGATACGAGGCGACAGTGTTAGGCATAAGATGATGGTCCTGAAACAACCAAGAGAGAAAGGACAAGACCACCCTAACAGACATCGAACTAGCACGATGAAGACACAAAAAGAAACAGAAGGACCGCCAGGAAACTTCATACTGCCACCGAGAAGCCCTCAGGTGGGACACCAACAAGGAGGCCACCTGATCACCACAGAGATGATGATAGACGTAAGTCAAAAAACCCATACGCGAAGTCTCGAGAAGATCGAACCAGCCACGTGACGCACTGGCCCGATCTGCTAAAAGAGGCGGAGCTGCGTGAAAACCCTCAGGGTTCGGACACGGAGCAAGCAGCACTTGAAACCAAGGCTGGGCCGGCCACCAAGGGGCCAGAAGGACAACTCTCCCCTGATAAGTTTCCAAACGAGTCAGGACCTGGAGCAACAGCCAAACTGGGGGAAAGGGGTACAGGAACCCCCACCTCAACCAGTCCAGCCGAAAGGCATCGACCTCGACGGCCTAACGATCGGGGAAGAGCACCTCGACCAATCCGACGCGAAGAGGTCCACCTCAAGGCGTCCGAAAGTCTGTCAAAGGCAACGGAAGGAAGCGTCGTCGACCGTCCACTCCATGGAGAGGGGAACGAAGCGAGACAGGCCGTCAGCCAAGACATTGGACACTCCCTGCACGTGACCCGCCAGGAGAGAAAAACCCTGAGAACTCAGCAGATGAGTCACCTGAAGCGACCAACCTCAAAGAGACAAGGACCGCATCGAACCCTAGCGATTCATGCAATGAACCACCGGAGAGCAGTCCGAATGGAGCCAAATCGTCGATCCGGGGGCGACCCGAATCCTCCGAAGAGCAAACCACACCGCCGCGAACTCCCGCATTGTGCTGTGAGCTCGCCGGAAGGACGGACCCCAACGTCCCTGGCCAGCCTGGTGAGCACTGGTCACAAAGCCCCAGCCGAGAGACGACACATCAGTGTACACATCGAGTGAGGGCCCGGGTAGACGTCAAGGCACTGAACCTCGAAAAACCCGAACAGGAAGCCAGCAACGCAGCAGCCAACGCAAGGCCCCAGGGGGTCGAACCCAGCAATCGTGAGAGGGGCAGAAGGGGCTACCCCGAAGGAAACAGAACAGCCGACAAAGCCAAACCCAACCCAGCTGGTAGACTACCATCGCGAAGTTCAGGCTCCTGCACAGCTCCTCGAGCAACCACCAGGTGACCCGAGGGCCCACCAGAAACAGACGAAGGCGGAACCGCAGCCGCAGGAGAGACTCCGGAGGAGAGACAATGAAGCGGTCCGAGTCCCAAATGAGACCCAGCCAAGTTCAAACCTGAGAGGGGACCAGATGGGACTTCTTCCAGATCACCAAGAACCAAAACCCAGCTAGCTGGGAAAGAACCAAATTCCTGGCTAGCAAGCAAGCCGACCGGCTGGGAGCCCAAACCAGCCAATCGTCGAGGTAGGCCAACACCCGAACACCTAAGAGACGCAAACGGGCCACCACGGCCCGCATAAAGCGCGTGAACACGCAAGGTGCCAGGTTCAACCCGAATGGGAGACAACGAAAACGGTAACTTAGATGCCCCACAACAAAACCGAACCAGTCCCAGAACCTCGGATGAATCGGGACATGCTAATAAGCGTGTCAGAGGTCCAGGGACACCATCCAAGCACCCGGCTCCAAGAGGAGCCGAACCTGAGACAGCGTAGTCATCCGAAAGGAGGGGCAATGAACCCAGGGGTTCAGGCGGGATAAGTCCAGAATGTGCCGCAGGTCCGTGCAGTCCCGTTTCGGGACCGGAAACAGACAGGAAACCCACCTGAGGGACGACGTCATTTCGATGACGCCCAAGCGAACCCACTCCAAGACAACCTGACAGAGCGAAGGGGAAGAAACCTGCCCTGCCAACCCCAACCCCCCCCCCCTAAAAGGGGGTGCCACCCAATGCCACCGCAGGCTGACAGACACGACCCGAAACACCCACGAATCGTGGGACCAGGCGTGGGCGAACAGCGCAAGCCTCCCCCCATCGCCCCATCAATGGGGCAAACTGCAAAAGGGCCAGCGCTCCTTACGAGACCCAGAACCCAGCATAGAGCGAACACCGCGCCGACCAGGCGAGGGCGGGTCTGAAGCAGGAGCCGAACCCGAACCTGACACCAGTGGCCTACCACGACGAGAGGAACCCCGAGCCCTGGCACGACCCTTCCGGGAAGACCCACCACAGGACCCCGGAAAACCAACAAGTTCGACACTGGACGACAAGCCGACAACACAGCCTGGAAAAATTGCGCCACGGCCGACTCCTCAAACAGAAGAGGACAAAAAGGCGACGACAGCCTAAAAGCCAGACCCCAAGCAGATTCCACGGAGGAACCCAGCACTGCCTGCCAACACACGAGACAGGAAGCGTAAAACAGGGAAGCCGCATCCCACAAAATCAGCGCGAAAAGCTTCAACAAGGCAGCCGACGAACGCACTGCTGAGGACAAGGCGCCGGACTCCGGAACGGACCCAAGCGTCCTCACATCTTCCACTAGCCAATCCGAGGACAGCTCCAGTAGGGAAAAGAAATGCAAGGCTGAAGCCAAAAAACCCCGGGTACGCAAGTCCTCCCCCACGAGTGCCGCCGAAAGGGAGGGAACCTGCACATGGAGTTGAACAATGCCCACATCGCGGGGAAGGGCAGGGGCAAACAAACACTCGTTCAGGTACTCAAGATCGACCCCCAGGAAAACCTGAATCACTGTGGAGGCTTCCCGTCACTCCAACGTGTGAAAACAACAGAAGGAATGCCAGGAATCCAGAACAAGCAAGGGGGCAGTCCGCTAGCCAGGAAGACTCCGGAACCTCGTAACGGAGCCAGAAAAGGAATGAAGTCCCAAACCTGAATTCAGACGGATCCATTTCCGAGGAATAATCCGGGTCACGCAGGAGGTATGCTGCAAGGGCCGCCCGCACCACACCAGGTTGGATACGATAAGCCGAAAACCTCCGGAAAGACGGAACTGACACACCCGAGGAGGGGCCGACACCAAATCAAACTCGTACGCAAATGGGGGAAAAGAAAACCCCACACCTTGTAACAAGCCCCGCTCAGAGGGAAGAAAAACTCAAGCGGGGTCCAGTGGAGCCCAAGGCCCCCAAATCAGCCCCTCCCCAGCCTCGAGGTCCTTCACAGCAGGATCAGAGGCCGAGTCCTCTCCCCAAGCACCGACTCCACAAGACAAGTACGGAGCAGCCGTAAAAGCTGGAAGAAAGGGGGCCCACTGGTTAGACCCAGAAGCTTCGGCCGGGAGACAAGACTCGAATGCCTCCGCCGCCCCCCCGGAAGGGGCATCCCCCGAAGCTGGCCGAATCTCGAGATCAAGTAACCCCTGCTCTGACTCCGAAACCCTCAGACGCTTTGGGGCCGGAAGCAGGGGGATGGGGACCAGAACGAACAACAGGAGGGGAAGGACGAGAAGGTGCGGACTGAACCAGGATCGAAGCGACCCCCACCCCCAAGTCCGGGTCTCGAAAAGCAAAGCGAGGCAGCCCCGGGGCATCCGGGTGAGCAACCAACCGAGCGCATTGCAACAGACGAAACCTAGCTTGCAATGCACGTGCCGCCTGTACCCGAGTAGAATCATCAGAGGATTGGGTAAATTGAGTCACAAGTAAGCAGCAACACTCTGCAACAACACTGCTTCGTTCTTATTTAGCTCCTTGAGCATTTTTTCCACTTCGTCTCTAGACACCTCTATGTGCTGTAAGTTGTTCTCTGGAATTCTTATTGTGTCTGGTTCCCAATCTTCAGGGAACCAGACAAAATAAAAATTCCAGAGAACAACAGAGCACATAGAGGTGTCTAGAGACGAAGTGGAAAAAATGCTCAAGGAGCTAAATAAGAACAAAGCAGTTGGTCCAGATGGAGTTTCACCATGGGTTCTGAGAGAATGTGCACCTGAGCTCAGCATTCCACTTCAATTGATTTTTCAGGTATCCCTGTTTACAGGAGTTGTAGCTGATGTGTGGAAAAAAGGCACAAAAGTGGAAGCAGGGAAGACCCCCTTAATTATAGACCTGTATCATTGACAAGTGTAATAGTCAAAATATTGGAAAAAATTATTAAAACTAAATGGGTAGAACACCTGGAGAGAAATGATATAATATCAGACAGACAGTATGGTTTTCGATCGGGAAGATCCTGTGTATCGAATTTACTCAGTTTCTATGATCGAGCAACAGAGATATTACAGAAAAGAGATGGTTGGGTTGACTGCATCTATCTGGACCTAAAACAGGCTTTCGACAGAGTTCCACATAAGAGGTTGTTCTGGAAACTGGAAAATATTGGAGGGGTGTTAGGTAAGCTTCTAACATGGATGAAAAATTTTCTGACTGATAGAAAAATGAGGGCAGTGATCAGAGGCAATGTATCGGACTGGAGAAATGTCACAAGTGGAGTACCACAGGGTTCAGTTCTTGCACCAGTGATGTTTATTGTCTACATAAA
Source organism: Procambarus virginalis (assembly GCA_020271785.1). Lineage (NCBI taxonomy): Eukaryota > Metazoa > Arthropoda > Malacostraca > Decapoda > Cambaridae > Procambarus > Procambarus virginalis. The sequence goes on along the minus strand of WNGS01069069.1, from coordinate 104,420 downwards.
TGATCTACCAGTTGGTATACAGAATTATATGAAAATGTTTGCCGATGATGCTAAGATAATAGGAAGGATAAGAAACTTAGATGATTGTCATGCCCTTCAAGAAGACCTGGACAAAATAAGTATATGGAGCACCACTTGGCAAATGGAATTTAATGTTAATAAATGCCATGTTATGCAATGTGGAATAGGAGAACATAGACCCCACACAACCTATATATTATGTGAGAAATCTTTAAAGAATTCTGATAAAGAAAGAGATCTAGGGGTGGCTCTAGATAGAAAACTATCACTTGAGGACCACATAAAGCATATTGTGCGAGGAGCCTATGCCACGCTTTCTAACTTCAGAATTGCTTTTAAATACATGGATGGCGATATACTAAAGAAATTGTTCATGACTTTTGTTAGGCCAAAGCTAGAATATGCAGCGGTTGTGTGGTGCCCATATCTTAAGAAGCACATCAACAAACTGGAAAAGGTGCAAAGACATGCTACTAAGTGGGTCCCAGAACTGAAGGGCAAGAGCTATGAGGAGAGGTTAGAGGCATTAAATATGCCAAAACTAGAAGACAGAAGAAAAAGAGGTGATATGATCACTACATACAAAATAGTAACAGGAATTGATAAAATCGATAGGGAAGATTTCCTGAGACCTGGAACTTTAAGAACAAGAGGTCATAGATATAAACTAGCTAAACACAGATGCTGAAGAAATATAAGAAAATTCACTTTCGCAAACAGAGTGGTAGACGGTTGGAACAAGTTAGGGGAGAAGGTGGTGGAGGCCAAGACCGTCAGTAGTTTTAAAGCGTTATATGACAGAGTGCTGGGAAGACGGGACACCACGAGCGTAGCTCTCACTACACTTAGGTAATACACCTGGGCTGACCCTATACACAGTCCCAAGAGCAGAGACGAGAGCGCCCAGGAAGCACAGAATCTGCACGTCAGGCGAACGACAGGCAAGATGCAGAACCAAAAAGCCAGAGCCCAACCCTGCAAGCACAAGGAGGCGAGCACATAACACCCTCGACACAGGAAAACGTACCACCGAACAGGCACCCCCACTGTTGCACAGTGGAATAAGGTGGAGGCGGGACCCCAAACTCAAGCATGGTTAGACAAGCATAGGAGAGGGGCAGGATGAGTACAGGCAGGAGTCACCTCGTAAGGGCCAAGAGGCCACCCGCAGTCACCCGTGAACCGAGGAAGGAATCGGGTGGTGAGAACAAGAGCTGCCACGTATGGGCCAATAGCCCTGCAGCAGGCACCTCGGTTGTTACGTTCTACGTTCTCAAGTACGTATGTACACCCATCCCGACTTTCAAAAACAAAAACAGTGTCAGGACGAAGGAGACGCCAGACTGCACCAACTCACCTGCAGAACATAGGCGCTGAAGGGCCATGACGCAAGCCTATAAGAACGTAGCCGCTGGAGGCGGCCAGGGCGCCCAAGCCAGAGAGGAGGGGAGCTGCGAAGGAGGCTCCCCCCACCCAAAAACGCAGGGAAAAACCTAGTGACTTCCCCACACCGGCACTCCAGAACATCCCCAAGAGCAACGGGGCACAGATTGGAGAATGATAAGAGCAAGAGGCGAAGCCCCCGATAGAATATGGACGCAGAACACCAACACGCGTGCACACCGCCCGGAACCAAAACAAACTCCCACGGCGCATGCGCAGGACATGAAGAAAAGCAGCCCAACCAGCCACAAGCAGCCCAATCCACAAGCAGCCCAAGCCCAACCGGCTACAAGCAGCCCAACCGGCTACAAGAAGTCCAACCGGCTACAAGTACCGGCTACCCAATCCGGCCACAAGGCGCCCAATCCGGCATCCCGGATCAGAACGGAAGGAACCATTACGGAGGCAAACTCCGGGTCACGCAGGAGGGAAGCCGCAAAGGCCAACTGCACTGCAAGCGAAGAGATGCGGGTAGCTGAAAACCTCCGGAAGACGGAACCGAAGAAACCACAGGGACACGGAACCAAACCCGGGGACGAGCAGAACCCAAATCTAAATCATACGCAGAGGGGGGAAGAGAAAACCCCACTCCTTGCAACAGTAAGCCCCGCTTAGAAGGACGGAAATCTAGGCAGGGCTCAATGGATCCCAAGACCCCCAAGGCCGCTCCTCCCCAGCCCCAGGAGCCTCTACACCAGGCCCCGGGGCCGAGTCGACCTCCAAAGCCCCGGCCTCATAAGAAAAAGCCGGGGCAGCCGAGAGAGCTGGAAGAGAAGGGGCCCACTGGTCAGAACCCGGAGCATCGGCCGCAGGAACAGACTTGAATGCATCCGCAGCTACCCCGGACGGGGCAACCCCCGAAAGTGCCCAATTCTCAGAAACCTCTAACCCCGCCCCGACCCCGAAGCCTTCAGACGCTTAGGGGCCGGAAGCAGGAGGGGGGGGGGGAACAAAATGAACCACCGAAAGGGAAAAACAAAGGGGTGTGGACGGAAACAAGGCCGAAGTGACCAAAACCCCAAAGTCTGGGTCCCTACACAAAGCGGGGCAGCCTCGGGGCGTCCGGGGAAGCGACAACCCGAGCACGTTGCAACAACCGACCCTACAACGCCTGAGCTGCCTGCACCCAAAGGAATTCATCAGCAGACTGGGTGAATGGAGTCACGAACAAGCAACAAAGCATGCAGGACTCAGGGTCAAGTATGTCACCGACCCAACAGGTAGCATGACGGAGGCAAAACAAGGAGAGTCACCCTGAGACAAAGGGACAAAGCAACCCTCAACTCGCACAAAGCGAGAGGGGACGCAAGGGTCTCCACTATCGGACCCAAGAGCCCCCGTGGGGTTTCCCAGGACCCCTAGACTGGGTCTGCTAAGGGTTATCCCAGGCAGGGCACTGCTATCCGGCGCCCCAAACTACCAAGCAAACTGCTAAAGCTGAACCCACGGGACGTGTCCACCCGGGAGGGCGAAGCAGGGGGTGCCACCACACAAACGACCCTAATATAAGGGGAGGGGGGGTGGCAAAAACAAATGTAAAAGAAAAACCACACAAGTGGACAACGTACCCAGAGGGAACAGAGCCGGCCGCTGTTATAGGTGAAAACTAGCTACGCAGTCCCCTGCGCCCCACCAGTGCTATAACTACCACTTACCCCAAGGCAAACAAGGGAGGAAAACCCCCAAACACTTGGGGCGGCCAAATACCAAGCAGCGAAAAGCCAACAGAGGTAGACCCAAGGTGACTTGTGGAAGGCAACCCCAAGCCCCAAGGGCAGTACTTACAGGGCACTCAGGGAAGGTGACCCTAAGCACATGCAGCCCGAGTACCTGAGAATACTACCCCCAGATCACACGACCACCATAAGAGCAGCACTGAAAACAAGCCACAGCACTGAGACAAAACCGAAGCTGGAGCCACACGACCATGCACTATCCCATCAGCCAAGGAACTGAGGCGGGGATCGCCGGTGCAGGGGTCTGGGGCTCCCCTTCCCCCTCCCGGGGAGGGGGGAACAGCGCAGACATGCGGCGCGGCTCATGTGATGTCATGCTTGTTTGTTCGTTTTTCTTGAGGAGTTCTGTCCACTCATTTGTCGATTTTCGTTGTTAACCAGAATAGGGGTTTGTTTTGTGGCGCTTACCTTTCTGGGTACCTGTCCCGGTCGATGGCAGATATAGAATGCTCCAAATCACCTGGCCCCCTCTGTGAGGGGGGCCAGGTTCTGGCTCGTGGTCCCAGGTAGGCCTAGAACTCCACCCACATCGACTGATGCCAAATAGTTAGGGTATCCACATCAGCCATGGATAGCTCCGGGGAGCCGTAGGGGCTCCCCCAAGAAAAAGCATGTTTTTTCTGTTACAGGTGAAGCATGTATATAGTAGGCATATAAAAGAACTCACCTATTCGAATGCAATGTTGTGTCAAAATTTCAAAGCAATCGGTAAAGAGGTTTCGAAGATTTCCCTCAAATGAAAAACACACGAAAAACATAGCTTTTCAAAAAAGCATGTTTTTTCCCGTCACCAACGTGACATCTATAAAGTATGTATATATAAACCCACTCGGATGCACATGGAACGTTGTGTGAAAATTTCAAGGCAATTGGTTCAAAACTTTCGGAGATTAGCGATTTTGAACAAACGAACATTTCCATTTTTATTTATATAATTGTGCAGCGAATAATTGTATTTTTAACATACTGGCACCGAAATGTTTGCATAGGATTAGTCAATTGCCCATTAGAAAGAAATCAAAGATTGCATAATACTGTATAAGTATTTTCTGTTAATTTAGAAACCACTTTAAAATCACTTTCAATGCATGCCTAATGGGGAAGAAAAAACTAACATTGAATGTAAGGAAACACCATTTTATGGGAGAGACCCGGAGGATCCCGGAGCTATCCGGGTTGATATGAATGTATTAAACCCTGGCATCAATGTGCATGGAGTTCTAGGCCTACCGGACACCACGAGCCAGAACCTGGCCCCCTCAGAAAGACACGAGGAGCAATAGCCTATAGAAACCCCTGAGTGGTTGAAAGCATTTTATATCTGCCATCAACCGGGTCAGGCATCCAGAGAGGTAAGTGCCCCGAAAACAAACCCCTATTCTGGTTAAAATATTGCTACTGAAAGCCGAACGAGTGGACAGAACTCCCCAAATAAAAATAAGCAACTGAGCATGACGTCACCTCGCCGCCGTCTGCACAACCCCCTCCCCAGGAGGGAGAAGGGGAAGCCCCAGACCCCCCCCCCCCGGCTATCCACCTTACAGTTCTGACGCTGGATGTCAAAACACACGAAAAACTGGAAGGAGGGTTGTCGGGGAGCCTCCAGGTCTCACACAGAAAATGGTGTTTCATTTAATTCAAAGATGATATTTTGGAGGGAGCCCCGTCAGCTCCCGAGAGCTACTTACCCAAAAATAACACAAGAGAGACAAACCCGGGAGGCGATCATTAACACAGCAAACTGGCCGTGATGAGGTCCACTTCCGGCAGAGCCAACTGAACAAGTTGATGTCGACCGTCCATTCAGTGGGTCTATTGGGCAGGGAAATGAATCTAGACAGGCTGTCCGCCAAGACGTTGGACACCCCCAGAACGTGAACGACCAGGAGAGCCAAACCCTGAGAACTCGGCAAACAAGTCACACGAGGCGACCAGCCCCAAAGAGCCAAGGACCTCATCGAACCGTCACGGTTCAGACAATGAACCACAGTGGAGCAGTCCGAATGGAGCCGGATCGTCAATCCACAAATGACCCGAACCCACTGAAGAACGATGGGTTCAGGTAACACCACCCACACCACCGCCAACTCCCGCACCGTGCTGTCCGCCCAACGAAAGAACAGACCACACCGTTCCTAGCCGGCCTGGTGAGCACTGGGCACAAAGCCCCAGGCAAGAGATGACACATCCATGAACACATTTGAGCAAGGGCTTGGGTAGGCACCAAGACGCTGAATCCCCCAAAAAACTAAAAGAAAGCCGGTGACGCAGCAGCCGAGATTAGTCACCCGGAGGCCGAACACAGAAATTGTGAGAGAGGCAGAAGGGACGTCCCCGAAGGACCCAGAACAACCGAAGAAGCCAAACCCAACCCGACAGGTAGACCATCACGGCAACTATTGCATATCTTGAGGTTACCTTGAGGTGATTCTGGGGCACAGCGACCCGCGATCCAATGTAAAGGATTAGCGATCCTTTACATTGCCTTTCCGTTCTATGTTATGATTTGACCAAGTTTTGTACGTGGTTTCCGTTTTTATATTTTCATTTTTTCCTTAGCGCATGAGCTGAAACTTATCTTCGTTAAACACCATGTTATTTTCTGTAGCCCACAGAAAGACCTGATTTACATCTGATTAGAGGTTTGCCGTGTCCTCTGTGTTGTCTACTCAAAAATCCTAGTGTCATTTGCAAAGGATGTTACAGTACTATAGGTTATGTCCTTGTCTATGTCCGATATGAGGATGAGAAAAAGTACTGGAGCAAGCACAGTACCCTGGGGGACTGAGCTCTTTACGGTTGTTGGTCCGGATTTTATTTTGTTGACTATTACTCATTGGATTCTATTAGTCAGGAAATTGTAGATCCATCTGCCTATTTTTCCGGTAATTCCTTTTGAACGCATTTTATGTGCAATAACACCATGGTCACATTTGTGAAAGGCTTTTGCGAAATCAGTGTAAATTACATCAGCGTTTTGTTTGTCTTCCATGTCATAGTACCTACCTAATTGTGCTTGCGGGGGTCGAGCTTTGGCTCTTTGGTCCCGTCTCTCAACTGTCAATCAACTGGTGTACAGGTTCCTGAGCCTACTGGGCTCTATCATATCTACGTTTGAAACTGTGTATGGAGTCAGCCTCCACCACATTACTCCCTAATGCATTCCATTTGTTAACTACTCTGACACTGAAAAAATTCTTTCTAACATCTCTGTGGCTCATCTGGGTACTAAGTTTCCACCTGTGTCCCCTTGTTCGTGTTCCACCCATGGTGAAGAGTTTGTCTTTGTCCACCCTGTCAATTTCCCTGAGAATTTTGTAGGTGGTTATCATGTCTCCCCTTACTCTTCTGTTTTCCAGGCATGTGAGGTTCAGCTCCTTTAGCCTTTCCTCATAGCTCATTCCTCTCAGTTCTGGGACGAGCCTGGTGGCATACTGCTGAATCTTCTCTAGTTTTGTCTTGTGTTTAACTAGGTATGTACTCCAGGCTGGAGCTGCATACTCCAGGATTGGTCTTACATAAGTGTCATACAGGGTTCTGAAAGATTCCTTACACAAGTTTCTAAAGGCAGTTCTTATGTTGGCCAGTCTAGCATATACTGCTGATGATATTCTTTTGATGTGGGCCTATGGGGACAGGTTCGGTGTGATATCAACCCCCAAATCTTCTCTCTATTTGACTCTTGCAGGATTTCACCTCCCAGATGATACCTTGTGTTCAGCCTCCTGCTCCCTTCGCCTAATTTCATCACTTTACACTTTCCTGAGTTGAACTTTAGCAGCCATTTTCTAGACCGTTCCTCCAGTTTATTCAGGTCATCCTTTAGTCTGTCTCTATCTTCATACCTGGTTGATACCTGGTTGATACCTGGTTGATACCTGGTTGATGGGGTTCTGGGAGTTCTTCTACTCCCCAAGCCCGGCCCGAGGCCAGGCTCGACTTGTGAGAGCTTGGTCCACCAGGCTGTTGCTTGGAGCGGCTCGCAGACCCACATACCCACCACAGCCTGGCTGGTCCGGAACTTCTCTTAGAAAACAGTCCAGTTTTCTCTTGAAGATGTCCACGGTTGTTCCGGCAATATTTCTTATAGTCGCTGGGAGGATGTTGAGCAACCGCGGAACTCTGATGTTTATACAGTGCTTTCTGATTGTGCCTATGGCACCTCTGCCCTTCACTGGATCAATCTTGCATTTTCTTCCATATCGTTCACTCCAGTACGTTGTTATTTTACTGTGCAGATTTGGGACCTAGCCCTCCAGTATTTTCCATGTGTATATTATTTGATATCCTCTCGTCGCCTTTCTAGAGAGTACATTTGGAGAGCTTTGAGACGATCCCAATAATTTAGGTGCTTTATCTCGTCTATGCGTGCCGTATATGTTCTCTGTATTCCCTCAATTTCAGCAATCTCTCCTGCTCTGAAGGGGGAAGAGTACTCGAGACAGGACAACACAAGTGACTTGAAGAGTACAACCATTGTGATGGGATCTCTGAATTTGAAAGTTCTCGTAATCCATCCGATCATTTTTCTGGCTGACGCAATATTTGCTTGGTTATGCTCCATAAACGTTAGATCGTCTGACATCATTATTCCCAAATCCTTGACTTGCTGTTTTTCTACTATGGGAAGATTCGATTGTGTTTTGTACCCTGTCTTATGTTTCAGATCCTCATTTTTGCTGTACCTGAGTACCTGAAATTTATCACTGTTAAACATCATGTTATTTTCTGCTGCCCAATCGAAAACTTTGTTGACATCTCCTTGTAGTTTTTCAATGTCTTCAGCAGAGGTAATTTTCATGCTGATTTTTGTGTCATCTGCAAAGGACGACACGAAGCTGTGACGTGTATTTTTGTCTATATCAGATATGAGAATAAGGAACAGTAGCGGTGCAAGGACTGAACCTTGAGGTACAGAGCTTTTAACATCGCTTGGACTCGATTTTATCTGATTAACCGTTACTCTTTGTGTTCTGTTCGACAGGAAATTGAGTATCCAGCGTCCTACTTTTCCAGTTATTCCCATTGACCTCATTTTGTGAGCTATCACCCCATGGTCACATTTGTCGAACGCTTTTGCAAAGTCTGTGTATACAACATCTGCATTTTGCTTTCTTCTAGGGCTTCTGTGATTTTGTCATAGTGGTTGAGTAACTGTGACAGACAGGATCTTCCCGCTCTAAATCCATGTTGTCCTGGGTTGTGCAATTCATTGTTTTCCATAAAACTAGAAATTTGATTCCTAATCACTCTTTCAAACACTTTTATTATGTGTGATGTTAGTGCAACTGGCCTATAATTTTTGCCAAGGCTTTACTCCCCCCTTGTGCAACGGAGCTATATCTGCAGATTATGATATATCTGCTATATCATCCGTCTTGATTCTTCTCATAATTTTTGCATCATCAGCAAACATTGAGAGGAATCAGTCTATCCCTCCGGAAGATCGTTTACATATATTAGAAACAGGACGAGTCCAAGTACTGAGCCCTGTGGGACTCCGCTGGTGACATCTCGCCACTCTGATGTCTCCCCCCACACCGTTACTCGCTGTTTCCTGTTGCTTAAGTACTCCCTTATCCACTGGAGCACCTTCCCTTTTACTCCTGCCTGTTGCTCCAACTTTTTTAAAAGCCTTTTATGTGGTACTGTGTCAAAGGCTTTTTGACAGTCCAGGAAAATGCAGTTGGCCCACCCTTCTCTTTCCTGCCTAATTTTTGTTGCCTAGTCATAAAATTCTATTAAACCTGTGAGGCACGATTTACTATCCCTGAACCCATGTTGGTGGTGCGTTACAAGTTATTTCCCCCAGATACTCTACGAGCTTTTCCTCACGATCTTCTCCATCACCTTGCATGGTATACAAGTTAAGGAAACTGGCCTGTAGTTCAGTGCCTCTTGCCTGTCACCCTTCTTGATATTGGGACCACATAGCTGTCTTCCAACTTTCTGGTAAGTTCCCTATTTCCAGTGACCTGTTATACACCATAGAGAGTGGCACACTTAGTGCTTTGCACCTTCCTTTAGTATCCATGATGAGATTCTGTCAGGCCCAACAGCCTTTGTCACATCAGCTCCAGCAGACACCTTTTGACCATCATGGTGAGTGGGTCAAATTCCTCAAGGTTGCTTGGTTTGCTGCCTCCTCACTTAGTGCAGGGGCTTCTCCTTGTTAGTGGAGTGGTCCAGCAACTGTGATAGGCAGAGCGCCCTGTTCTGAAACCATGTTGTCCGGGGTTATGGAGATGCTGTGATTCCATGTGTTTTGTGATCTCATTTCTAGCACTCTCAAAGATTTTTATGATGTGCAATGTTAGTGCTATCGGTCTGTAATTTCTTGCCTCTGCCTTATTTCCTCCTTTATGGAGCGTGTGCTATCTCTGCTGTTTTAATTATGTCAGGGATAATGCCAGTATCTAGGCTTTGTCTCCAAAGA
>WNGS01069069.1:76230-90279 GCA_020271785.1 Procambarus virginalis | reverse complement strand
GGGATGGTGTGGGTGGTGTGGGGGATGGTGTGGGTGGTGTGGGGATGGTGTGGGTGGTGTGGGGGATGGTGTGGGTGGTGTGGGGGATGGTGTGGGTGGTGTGGGGGATGGTGTGGGTGGTGTGGGGGATGGTGTGGGTGGTGTGGGGGATGGTGATTCTCGCATCTCAGATTATTATCGACACCAAAAGAGCATGAAAGATATTATAATGAAGCACCCGACAACGAAGAAAACTAAAATTCAAAAGTTTTTGGTAAGGTTTCACAGTAGGCCTACAGGACCAGCACTAGCAAGGACTCCCTTCATGAGTCAGGTGCAATGTTTTCTAATGCTAATGTGTCCTGGCATATGTAAAAAAAAAAAAAAAAAAAAAAAAAAAAAAAAAAAAAAAAAAAAAAAAAAAAAAAAAAAAAAAAAAAAAGCTGTTGGGGCCGATTCCGCATTGGAACGGCTTTGCCCCATATAGTTCGTTCAAGTAAGGACACTGTACATGGCCGTGGTGTTGGTGGTAGTCGCCAACATAACAGGTGTACAGTACTGTCTCCACTCGATCATCCAGACTATATGGGAAGGACCCCCAACCGGATTATCACGTTTTTCGGATAATGGTACTTTTTCACCTACGAGTCCAAAAGTGACCATTTCCAACAATTTTTATACTACAAACAACATAATTTGAATTGCCTTGCCACATATAATTATTAGATATTCAACTAGAAACCTCAACTTACCTTGTTGGTGTTCGTCTTCTTGATTGATGCCACACATCTTGAAGTTAAGAATTGTTAACAATTTACGTAACCTATACTAACACAACACTAAAATTAACACTTAAAATTACTGTACAGTTCATTAAGCAAAGTTAGTTTTGACTACCAGCTGCTGAAGCCTCACTGGTTGAAGGTGCTTGGCTTGCCTGTGGCGCCTCACTTGTTGAAGGCATTTGGCTGCCTGTGACGCCTCACTGGTTGAACAACACGTAACTTGTCTTTAATTGCCAGGACAACCTTCTTCCTCTTAACACCTCCAGAACGATTGATGCTGATACCAGACATAGTCTTGGCCAAAAATGTTCAAAGTTACTATGAAAATAAAAAAGTTATTTAAAAAAATATTTCACTAATGGCGCAGCACTGTGTATAACACGAGGGATGGACGCACATGGGTTGACCAGTGTTGGACAAGTCCACTTGGCGTGGGGCAGCTATACCACCTTACGTAGGCTGCCAGGAGAATATTTTTTAAGGAAACTTCAGCCTGTGCACATTGCTTTTAGAAAACTTATTTATTTGTTATTACATAATTACTAGTACTTATTTCATTTGTTTTTGTTCTAAAATTAATGGTAATTCCTGTACACAGGTGGTCCCTCCCGACGCTCTCCTCCCACCCTCCCGACACCACCCACCCACCCCACCCCCTCCTACACCATGCGCCTCGAGTCACGGGCAGACGGGATTAATACCGTATGGCCCGCCTCATGTTTTCATATACCTATATCCGTCCAAACTCTCGTTAATCCGGTTCCTGTGGCTATTTTGGCCGGATATTGTGATAACTTTATCCGATTGCGATTTTGGCCGTATTAAGGCGTTTTTCGGATGTTCGAATCCCGGATAATCGCGGGGTTACAGTACTTTCAAAGTACAAGGGTAGGTTACCTAAGTTTTGTACTTAATCCGTTCCCAATGACAGTACGAAAACCGAAATTAATTTTTCCATAAAACCAGCGTTGAATGTAATGAAACGCCATTTATTGGGTGAGACCGGGAGGCTCCCCGGAGCTTATCCTGGCTGATATGTTAATGTCAGACTATGGCATCAGTTATGTGTATGGAGTTCTATGGGCCTACTGGAAGCATGGTGTGGTTGGAAGCATTCTATGTCTGCCATCGACTGGGACAGGCACCCAGAAAGGTAAGCGTCCCGAACCAAACCCCTATTCTGATGAAAATTGCTACCACAAGCCGAACAAGTGAATAGAACTCCCCTAAAAGAAACGAGCAAAAGATCATGACGTTACAAGTTGCCGCGCCACTGTCTGCACAGCTCCCCCTCTCCCTGGAAGGGGAAAGGAGCCCCAGACGTACTGCGCTGGCTATCCACCATCAGCTCTGAGGCTGGATGTAAAAAAAAACGCGAAAAACCTCTGTCCTTCCCTCCGGTTGGAAGGGATGCCAGGGAGCCTTCGGGTCTCACCCAGAAAATGGCGTTTCATTACATTCAACGCTGCTTTTCTGGAGGAGCCCCGAAGGCTCCCCAGAGCTAACTACCCACGGAGGAAATAAGAGAGACTTACCCAGGAGGAGGTCGCCGCACACTCCTCAACTCAATGTCGAGACAACTGGCTGCAACTGCCAACCCAAGGCAACATAGGCCCGAATGGGCCCAGGAACGACCACGAGATATTGAGCAGCCAGGACCCTGTACGACCGCCAAAAGCCCCGTGCCCAAGTGTCAGCCAGGACATGTCGCCAAGACGGCAGCAAGAGCAGCGAATCTAAGACCGTCATGGGCACAGGGATAGAACGCAGGCTGGCTAGCTTTAATAACACGGTGGACGACCTGGGAGACCCTCACCCACAAATAGGGAAGAAGGGAACCGGATCAATCCAAAGCGCGCTCCAAACACAGAAGCCGTGGAGCGCAAATAACAGCAGAGGGCCGCAACCAGACACAAAACACGATGCACGCCCAGCCCGACCAACCAAACACCAACAAACCAAGGACCCCTCCGGAAAGCAGCAGTCTCATTCTGTGCCAGAAAAGAGGGAGACGGCCACAACCGAACAAACCTATCGCCACGACCAAAGGAGCAGAAACCCCTGCGCCGGAGGAGAGTAGGAAGCTCAACAACCCGACCCCTAGAGGCAAATGCCAACAGGAAAAGAGCCTTCGAGAAACAAACCCGAACCGAAAGGGTCGCAACAAACCGAGGATAAGAAGAAAGAACACGCAATCCAAAGACGCTCAGGAGGCGCATGAGCAAGCCGGAGATGAAACAAAGCACGAGGCAGCTTACGAAACGGCGCAGAAGTAACACCAAGACCGAAAGCAAGCGGAAGCGGCTCCGCCAGCGCCGCACGAAATGAGGCGACAGTATGCGGCAAGAAGACGGCCCCAAACTTCCACTAGAAAAAGACAAGGCGACGCCAACAAATGCAGCTACCTAGGAAGGGACAGAAGGAAAAGGAAGGACCATCAAAAAACCCCATACTGCCGCCAAGAAGAAGCACGCAGGTGGGACACCAACAACGAAGCCACCTGACCAACAACCGAAGTTGAGAGACTCGAGGCAGAACCTAAACAGCCTTGTCAAGGTTCATTTGAGCCTAGGAAGAGGCAGAGCTGTGGGAAGATCTTGGGTGTGACCACCGAGCAAGTAGAGCTGGAAACCCAAGCCGGCAAAGGAGGAGATGGAACGTCTGCCGAACAGAAAACTCCCTAACGTGAGCGAGCTCGCCAGGAGATCGGAGACTACCAGTCCGACGCCAGAGAAGGGACACCAAGAGACCCTGAAAATGCCAACAGGCAGGGCAAGCCAGGAAAACAGGAACCCAAACCTGGCAACAGAAGGGCCAACAGAAGGTTTGTGGTTTGTCACAAACAAAACACACAACAGTATGTAGGAGAAAACGAGAAAAACAAAAAACAAGAAAAGAGAAATTCTTCAAAAAGAATTCAAGCACGATCATTACTAGGCAGGAGACACTGGTAAACTGAGTGTGGTGGACCCATACATGTGTATGAACAAACTCCGAAAACCAAGGCAAACAACGAGTACCGAATCGAATTTTTTGGAGAAATTTGAAAAACGAGTACCAAAAAATATGAGAACAGGGGCATACTAGAACCGAGGTTCCACTGTACATCTGCACACCAAGTAAGGCCAAGTAGGGAGATTGAGTGTGAACTTTGTGCCACAAATTCCAACATTTGATGATACAGATGTTGGGGTTAGTGACCTTTTCCCTTATATGATTCATATGAACTATTTTTGGTACACTTTGACAAGCCACGCATGGAACATAATGCTCAGAAAACAAACAGGTATGCTCCCAAGCTCGATGGAACAGAGGACATATCACCATATTCACAATTGCAGCAGTGGAGGAACACCACAGTACCAGAATTGTGTGTGTTTTTTGCTCTCTCTATGATGAAGCATTCAGTGAAACATGTAATTCAGTAAAACATGTAAGGCCTTGGCAAGTCAGGCAGGCCGCCACCCTCTAGCTCTTTCACTGATGTAGTCGTGCTGAGTAGTCGCTGTCACTCTGGCTCCGTGTTCTCGTTTTCTTTGGCGTTTCGCCCTTGCAGCAGTGTCATGAAACAAATGTGCGCATGTTACCAGGAGTTTCGAGTACTGGAGCAGCATGTGCCTAGGCTTTCTTTCCTAGATGCTCCGTAAGTACAGTATTGCCCTTGCATCTCAGGGCAATCTTCCCTGTGGCATTTGGGAAACACTCCCATTTAGAAGCCTTCTTCGCTTGTGGTTGTTCTCACCCTTGGGGTGAGTTGGGAGTCTTGGGCTTTCTGCCTTGCCCCCAGGTAGGGGCATGTTTGTTTGCTGTTGGGGCACACTGTGGTTAGCACAACCTGTATTGCTATCATGCGGTGGCAAATGTTTCTCTCTGGCTGTTAGTTGTGAGGTTTCGGGGGGGGGGGGGGGGGTCTTTCGTTTTCACTTTGGAGTTTTAGCCTGTTGTGGCAGTGGAGGTCTGCCTAGCTCCTTATTAGGCTTAGCCTAGGTTGTGGTGGTGGTCATCTTCTGTTGCCACCAAGGTATCGCAACTGCTACTTGCAGTCAGTTTGCCTGCTTCAGACAGGGTTTATCGGCTTAAACTGGCCCCAGTGCCTGGGCTTCCCATGGAGCTTATTCACTCTACGGGCCCTGCAAAACCCGTGGGCTCAGTCGTACCATGGTACTTCTTCTGAGCTCACTCTCGCCTTGGGCGAAATTGTGGGTTGTCCATCGCCCCTGCCTCGGGGAGACGAACATCCATAATGCTGCCTGTGGGTCGGGGACACTTGTGACCCAGGGTCTGGCGAGATTTGTTCCTCGCTAGTGCTCCTATTATTTATTTCCTTCTTTAGTGATCTTTGGGATCAGGCAGCAGCCGTGTTGCATGATCAGTTCTCCTTATTGCAACAGGCCAGGTTGGTTGCCTAGTTGAAAGCCCCTGGAGCTGCCCCGCTTGGGTTTTGGGGACTTGGTTTGTGGGCATTGGTTGTTTCGGCCTTGGTTCAGGCCTTGGTTCAGTCCTTTCCTCCTCCCCTTCTTCCGGCTCCCAAATGTCTGAGGGTTTTGGAGTTGGGGCAGGTTTTTGTTCTTCGGGGGGCTGCCCCTTCCAATGTGGTGAAACCCCCTTTTTCCCACCAGGGCTTCTGTGTTGATCCAGCAGACTCTCCTCTTCAAAGCTTATTCCCTGGACTCTGCCTTCCCTTTTGGGGCGGTCGGCATGGATAAGGGCTCTGCCCCCCGGGGCCTTTGTTGTTGGTTTCCGGGACTGCTTCAGCAGGGGAGGTTTTTTTTTTTGTACCCTCTTTCTCTTTATAAGTGTGTTAGGTAATCCTCTTGGATGAACCTCTGCGGAGGTTCAGGGGGATTTTCCGTGCTTACCTCCTGTGGGACCCGCTTCCACTTCAGTGCTGGATCCGGTTTCTTTTCAGTTCAGCTCCTCTTCCCATCTTGGGGGCATTCCGTGGTTTCTGGGTTTCCTGGGTGGCAGACTCTTCCTTCTTCTCTCTCCGGGCTCAGGGTGGCTATTGTCATACCTGCACTCTTGAGTGGCAGGAGGTTTCCAAGGTGTTGCTGGTGTTTTTGGGGGGCTCTTTGGAGTTTATCAATGAGTACCTCTTCACCCTCACACTTCCTCGTGATGTTGGTCTGGTGCAGCTGCATTCTCGGGCTCCCACTCTTTCGGCTGCTTTGGTGGCTGATGACTTCGGCCTTCTGGTCTTTAGGGCTCTGTCTTGCATTTCTTTCTTCTTCTGTACTGTAGCTGTCTTCGGACTGACTTTTAGAAAAGGTGGGAGCGTGAGGTGGGGAGACCTCGGCTCGGGTTTTGGTCCCCACTGCTTGTGCATCATTTGCCTTGCTGAAGCTGTTTACGCTGATCCTCCAGGAGGCAGTTTTCTAATGTCACCTCTTGTATCACATGTTGACAGTGTCTCCTGCATAGCAGTGGAACTACCTCTTCTACTCACCATAAATGTCATCACACTGGAAGTCCATCTCTATGACAGCAAAGACCAGACATTCGATGGATACTTCACTTGCCACGCTCCACCCCACAGTACCACCCAGTGCCTGGTATGGCTTGCCAGTTGAGAGTGCCTCCACTAACTAGCAGTTAGCCACTTCTACCAAGCAGCTTGTTGCCTCTAACCAGCAGTTACCGCCACCCGCTTGTTACTGATCACGTTGACACAAGATGTGACGTCATCACCAGCAGGGATATAAATAGAGCCCCCTGCACCCACTCAATGCCCCTCTCCTGTGCCAGGTAAGTCCACTACGGGTTCACCATAGCCCGTGCTACTGGGAACTTTTTGTTTCAAGTAGCGAATCTCAAACAACAACAACCCACTCAAGCCAGTCTCTCTCTGGTGCTCCTGGGATTATCACTGCCTGCTCCACTCGCTGTCTGCTCACAAACCTACGTTGTGTGCAGGATGCTGTGGTGGTACAGTGGATGTTTTTAGCTCCTCAGTATTTAATTTACGTCGGCCGGTCAGTTAATTTATGTAGGGAGCCGGTTGGCCGAGCAAACAGCACGCAAGACTTGTGATCCTGTGGTCACGGATTCGATCCCGGGCGCCAGCGAGAAACAATGGGCAGTTTCTTTCACCCCTTGCCCCTGTTACCTAGCAGTAAATAGGTACCTGGGTTGATACCTGGTTGATGGGGTTCTGGGAGTTCTTCTACTCCCCAAGCCCGGCCCGAGGCCAGGCTTGACTTGTGAGAGTTTGGTCCACTAGGCTGTTGCTTGGAGCGGCCCGCAGGCCCACATACCCACCACAGCCCGGCTGGTCCGGACAGTCAGCTGTCACGGGCTGCTTCCTGGGGGTGGAGACCTGGTCGAGGACCGGGCCGTGGGGACACTAAAAAGCCCCGAAATTATCTCAAGATGTCAATTAGTTCATATTCCCTTTTTTCAGTTTATTCTTGTACATTTGCCAAGTGTACTCAGGTACCATTTTTTATTATAAATATTATAGTAAATTTGATTTATTGTTCATCTGGTTTTTTCTCTCTTCCTCCAACTTACATACTGCAAGGGTCAAAGTAGCACTTTTTAGTTTATTTTATGTGGGCGAGAGCCATATTACACCTGCCCAGTATAGCTGCGATACCGTTGTATGTCACAACAGGCTCTACTGGCTCTGTTGTTGGCTTCAGCTTGGGTCCCTGGCTCCTCAGTCTTCTTCGCTGTTTTGTCCTCTGTTGTTTGCGGAGGTCTGTGTTGCTTGATTTCTGTTGGTGGCTTCTGCTCGTTGCTGGCCTATTTTGGGCTTGTTGGTTCTCCGGGGAATGGGGTCACTTCTAATCCTCCCGGAATGGTTGTGCCAGGGCCCAGGCTTCATTTGATTGGGGGTAGGCCTTTGGTGCCAGTTTGAGTCGGTGAGCTCCTCGATGTTTTCTTCGTCTGATCAGCACAGTGTTTGCTCTGTACAAAAGTCGGCATCTCGGGAATCACGGCAGCCCTTTCGCGGATTGCCCAGTTGTCAGGGTGTTGGTGGGGATGGGAAGGCTCACTCTTTTGCCTCTCACGACCCGTGGGCTTTTCGGATTGTTAGTACGGCCTTCGGTGGCATTGGACGGCCCCTTCCTCCTTTCATAGGGGCCTTGGGTCTTGGTTGGGGGGGGGGGCCTCTCCCCGTCCATCTGTCGGGTCATCTCGGAGTGGGTTTACCCCGATTTCCGAAGACCACGTTATCCCACTTCTGGCTCGTTTTTTATCCAGGTGCTGGTATACTTTCCTGGGACCTTGGGGATGCGTATTGGCACGTCCGTATTCATCTGGGTTTGGGGCTCGGTTCGGTTTTAACGTGGGACTGCATAATTCCGGTGTCTCCCTTTTGGGGTGATCTGGCACCTCTCGTCTTTACACCCTTGACTCGGGTCGTGGTGGCCTGTCTTCATCTGCTCTGTCTTCGGGTCTACCTCAACGACTGATTGGTGTAGACTCCCAGCTGGTCGGTTTATCTGCCAGCCAGAGTTCTAGCTCTTTCCCTGCTTGCCGGGTATGGGTTCCTGGTGAGCTGGCAGAAGTACCAGTTGGTCCCGTCCCGGGTTCAGACTTGGCTGGGATTTGTATGGGATTCTCAGACTGGTCCATTCATCAGCTGGTTTTTGTGCTGGGTTACCTTAAGGTTACCTTGAGGTGATTCCGGGGCTCGGCGACCCCGCGGCCTGGTCGTCGACCAGGCCTCCTCGTTGCTAGACTGGTCAACCAGGCTGTTGGACGCGGCTGCTCGCAGCCTGACGGATGAGTCACAGCCTGGTTGATCAGGTATCCTTTGGAGATGTTTAACAAGATCTCTCTTGAACACTGTGAGGAGTCGGCCAGTTATGCCCTTTATGTGTAGCGGAAGCGTGTTGAACAGTCTCAGGCCTCTGATGTTGATAGAGTTCTCTCTCAGAGTACCTGTTGCACCTCTGCTCTTCAATGAGGGTATTCTGCACATCCTGCCATGCCTTCTGGTCTCATGTGCTGTTATTTCTGTGTGCAGGTTTGGGACCAGCCCCTCTACTATTTTCCATGTGTAAATTATTATGTATCTCTCCCGCCTGTGCTCAAGAGAATACAGGTTTAGGCTCTTTAGTCGGTCCTAATAGTTTAGATGTTTTACTGAGTGGATTCTAGCAGTAAAGGATCTCTGCACACTCTCCAGGTCAGCAATTTCTCCAGCTTTGAAAGGGGCTGTCATTGTGCAGCAGTATTCCACTCTAGAGGGGGGGCCCCTGGATCGCTCGGCAGTTGCTCATGCAACTGTGTGGGAGCCTGAACTTTGCTCTTCTGGTTTATCTGATGGGCAGGGTTTGGCTTCGGAGGCTGTTCTTGTATCTTCAGGGCACCCGCTTTCGTAATTACTGGGTTCGACCCCTGGTGTCCCTGAGTCGGTTGTTGTGTCACCGGCTTCCTCTTCGGGTTCCGGGGCTCGTTGCCGTAGCACCTTCCTCCCTCCCTTGCTCAATGTGTTCACAGGTGCCACGTTTGTTGAATGGAGCTTGGCGACCAGTGCTCACTAGTCCAGCGGGGGCACTGTTGGCTGTCCATGCATCAGGTTTACAGCATTGTGTGGCTGACAATAGAGGACTCGGCTTCGTCGGAGCTCGGTGATCTGTCTCCATTGGGACTGCTCCGCTGTGATTTCTTGTCTCAACAGAAGGGACGGGGGGGGGGGGGAGTTGCTTTGGTCCGTGGTTCCTTGGAGCTGGTCGCTTCGGGTGGCTCTTCCAAGTTTTTGGGTTTTAGCTCTCCACGCCGTTCACATTCAGGGAGTGTCTAACGTCCAGGCGGCCGGCCCGTCACTCTTTGTTCTTCCTCGGAGTGGATAATCGTCACCGTTTCATTTTTATGGCTTGTTAGATGTATGGATGGCCGTTGGTGAACCTCTTCACATCGGCGTGGTTTCGGCGTCTTCCACTGTACATGGCACCATTTCCCAACTGTGAGGTGCACATGGCAGGACTGGTTGTGGTGGGGATTCCTGTATTCCCCCCCCCCCTTCCCAGTCCAGGTTCTGGCTCAGTTGGAATCCTGTTAGGGGAAAATTCTCTTCCTGGCCCCATGATGGGGGGCCCAGCATTGACTTCAGGCACTGCTTATTTAATGTCTGGACCCAGGGCCTTTTCCCGCAGCACCGCATCTTTTAGGTGGTCAGCCGGTGAGGTGCCTTGCTGGTTAGACTTCCTTCTCCGCATTATGTGTCAGGCATTTCTGACACATATTTATCGCCATTTGCATAGTGATCAGGTGGCTTCTTCATGATGTTCCACCTGTGGTGGGACATCCCTATCTATAAAACTGGTATTCAAGAGCAATCTATCAATCTATAAAACTGGTATTCAAGAGCAACCTCTAAATTATAGACCCGTGTCAATAACAGGAGTGGTAGTCAAAACACTAGAAAAAATAGTTAAAGCCAAATGGTTGAATTCCTAGAAAGTAGTGACAATAATAATGGACAGGCAGTATGGTTTTCGAACAGGAAAATCCTGTGTAACAAATCTACTTAGCTTTTATGATAGAGCCACAGAGATACTAAAGGAAAGAGATGGTTGGGTTGATTGTGTGTATCTGGACCTAAAAAACCAGCGTTGAATGTAATGAAACGCCATTTTCTGGGTGAGTCCTGGAGGCTCCCCGGAGCTATCCCAGGCTGATATGCTAATGTCAGACTTTGGCATCAGTCATGTGTATGGAGTTCTTAGGCCTACTGGGGACCACGGCCAGAACCGGGCCCCCTCAGAGAGGCACGGGGAGCAATGGCCTATAGAAGCCCCCGTGTGATTGGAAGCATTCTATGTCTGCCATCGACCGGGACAGGCACCCAGAAAGGTAAGCGCCCCAAAACAAACCCCTATTCTGGTTAAAATTGCTACCAAAAGCCAAACTAGTGGATAGAACTCCCCAACAGAAAAACAAGCAAACTAGTATGACGTCACACGTCACCGCGCCGCTGTCTGCGCAGCTCCCCCCTCCCCGGGAGGGGGAAGGGGAGCCCCAGACCTCCCACGCCGGCTATCCACCCATCAGTTCTGAGGCTGGATGTCAAGACACGCGAAAAAAATAAAACGCCGACCGGAGGGAGGGAGGGTTGCCGGGGAGCCTCCGGGACTCACCCAGAAAATGGCGTTTCATTACATTCAACGCTGGCTTTCTGGGGGGAGCCCCGTCGGCTCCCCGGAGCTAACTACCCACAGAGGAAGATCAAAAGGGACGGAACCGGGAGGCGGACACCACGCACCCCTCCCCCTGGAAGCGATACAACCGGCAGCAACGCCAACCCAAGGCGCCACAGCCCCGAAAGTACTGGGAACAACACAAGAACAACGAGCAGCAAGGCCCCTGAACGAACACCAAAGATCCATGCCCGAAAGACTGCTCGAACACGTCATCAAGACGGCAGCGAGAGCAGCAAAGCCACGAACATCACGGGCAGGAGTTAAGAACACAGGCAGCCGAGCCGCAAAGCCACGAACATCACGGGCAGGAGTTAAGAACACAGGCAGCCGAGCCGCAAGAACACGGCTGACAACCCAGGACACCATCACAGGCGAACCGGGAAGAACAGAACCGGATCAACGCAAACGCGCTCCGGACACAGACGCCATGGCACACAGCGGAGACCAGGATGGTGCAAGCGGCGCACGAACAGGCGGAGGGGAAACGACGCACAAGACAGCATACTAACGGTGTAGAAGCAACACCAAGACCGAAAGCAAGCCAAAGCGGCCCCGCCAGCGCCGCACAAAAGAGAGGCGACAGTATGTGGCACGACGACGGCCCCCAACCCCCACCAAAAACCAAGCCGACGCTAACAAGAGGAACCACCTAAGAAGGGACAGGAAAGGAAGGACCGCCAAAACACCCCATACTGCCGCCAAGAGAAACACGCAGGTGGGACACCGACCACCAGCTGGAGGCGAGACCACGAGGCAGACGGAAACAGCCCCGACAAGGCCCCTCCAAGCCCAGGAAAGGCGGAGCCGCAAGAAGATCTCGGGCGCGACCACCGAACGCAGGTGGCACAAGATGGAACGCACATGGAAAATGAAAGGAAATGTGTGAAACACTAAACGAAAAGTTCCAAAGTGTGTTTGTACAAAATGAAATCTTTAGGGAACCAGACACAATAAGAATTCCAGAGAACAACATAGAGCACATAGAGGTGACTAGAGACGAAGTGGAAAAAATGCTCAAGGAGCTAAGTAAGAACAAGGCAGTTGGTCCAGATGGAGTTTCACCATGGGTTCTGAGAGAGTGTGCACCTGAGCTCAGCATTCCACTTCAGCTGATTTTTCAGGCATCCCTGTTTACAGGAGTTGTAGCTGATGTGTGGAAAAAGGCTAACATAGTTCCAATCTACAAAAGTGGAAGCAGGGAAGACCCCCTTAATTATAGACCTGTATCATTGACAAGTGTAATAGTCAAAATATTGGAAAAAATAATTAAAACTAAATGGGTAGAACACCTGGAGAGAAATGATATAATATCAGACAGACAGTATGGTTTTCGATCTGGAAGATCCTGTGTAACGAACTTACTCAGTTTTTATGATCGAGCAACAGAGATTTTACAGGAAAGAGATGGTTGGGTTGACTGCATCTATCTGGACCTAAAAAAGGCTTTCGACAGAGTTCCCCATAAGAGGTTGTTCTGGAAACTGGAACATATTGGAGGGGTGACGGGTAAGCTACTAACATGGATGAAAAATTTCCTAACTGACAGAAAAATGAGGGCCGTAATCAGAGGCAAGGTATCGGATTGGAGGAATGTCACGAGTGGAGTACCACAGGGTTCAGTTCTTGCACCGGTAATGTCATTGTCTACATAAACGATCTACCAGAGGGATTACAGAATTACATGAACATGTTTGCTGATGATGCTAAGTTATAGGGAAGATAAGAAACCTAGATGATTGTCATGCCCTTCAAGAAGACCTGGACAAAATAAGTATTTGGAGCAACACTTGGCAAATGGAATTTAATGTGAATAAATGCCATGTTATGGAATGTGGAATTGGTGAACATAGACCCCACACAACCTATAAATTATGTGAGAAATCTTTAAAGAATTCTGATAAAGAAAGGGATCTAGGGGTGGTTTTAGATAGAAAACTGTCACCTGAGGACCACATCAAGAACATTGTGCGAGGAGCCTATGCTACACTTTCTAACCTAAGAATTGCTTTTAAATACATGGATGGAGAAATACTAAAGAAATTGTTCACGACTTTTATTAGACCAAAGCTGGAATATGCAGCGGTTGTATGGTGCCCTTATCTTAAGAAGCACATCAACAAACTGGAAAAGGTGCAACGACATGCCACTAAGTGGCTCCCAGAAATGAAGGACAAGAGCTATGAGGAGAGGTTAGAGGCATTAAATATGCAAAAACTAGAAGATAGAAGAAAAAGAGGCGATATGATCACTACGTACAAAATAGTAACAGGAATTGATAAAATCGACAGGGAAGATTTCCTGAGACCTGGAACTTCAAGAACAAGAGGTCATAGATTTAAACTAGCTAAACACAGATGCCGAAGAAACGTAAGAAAATTCACCTTCGCTAATAGAGTGGTAGACGGTTGGAACAAGTTAAGTGAGAAGGTGGTGGAGGCCAAAACCGTCAGTAGTTTCAAAGCGTTATATGACAAAGAGTGCTGGGAAGACGGGACACCACGAGCGTAGCTCTCATCCTGTAACTACACTTGGTAATTACACTTAGGTAATTACATAGAACACCCCTGCGGCAGAGGAGGAAAACAAGGGAACGCACAAGCAAGGAAGTGGTGGAAACCGACCACGCCCCCCAACATAGCAGCAAGTGCAGGCAAAAACAGACAAAAGGAGATGCCAGGAAAACGACAGGGGTGAGACAGTACGAAAGAGCAGAAGCATAAAAACCCCAGGAATAGGACACGCCACCGCAAAACATGGTACTAAAGCACACGCGCAGTAGTAGCAACAGGCACCACCGCAACATACCACAGGTAAAGAGCAATCGCTTCTGCAAAGGCAGAGAATGGAGCAGACAGACCCCAGACAGGGCCCACGGAGACACGACAGAACCCCAGCAGGCCCAGGAACCCGCATACCAGGCGACCGAGGCGGAGAAACCACGCTGCCAAAATCGGCAGGATAAGGAACTGGGAGCTCACGTACACCCAAGCCTGGCCGAGGCAGGCTTATGACCGGCCAGAGGGAGGCCCACCAGGCAGCACATGGAGCGGCCTGCAGGCCCACAGACTCCACAACCAGGATGGCATAACTAAGTCGAAAGCAAGCTAGTGAGCCCGGAAGTCCACGGATGG
>WNGS01069069.1:50183-60833 GCA_020271785.1 Procambarus virginalis | reverse complement strand
TTTCTTCTTCTTTCTCTCTTTTTTTTTCTTTCTCTCTTTCGTCTCTCTTTATATCTTTCTTTCTTTCTCTCTCTTCTCTTTCTCTTTCTTTCTCTCTTGCATTTCTCTTTTCTTCTTTTCTTCTTTCTCTCTCTTTATATCTCTCTCTCTTTTTTCTTTCTTCTTTGTTCTTTTTCTTTCTCTTTTTCTTTCTCTTTCTCTCTCTCTCTCTCTCTCTCTCCTTCTCTATTTTCTCTTTTCTCTCTCTCTCTCTCTCTCTCTCTCTCCCTCCCTCCCTCCCTCCCTCCCTCCCTCCCTCCCTAATTCCCACTACTTTCCTCCCTACCTCCTTGCATCTCTCCCTCCCTTTTGACTAGTTCTCCCTCTCTCACTGATCCCCCCCCTCTCTCATACTGCCTCCCACCTAAGCTCTCCCATCCATCCACCCACCAGTCAGCCATCAATGATGCAATGCGTGCATTTGGAGCCGACATGGTGCACAAATGTTTCTTGATTGTGCAGATATGTAAAACAAAAGCACAGAATGAACATTCCAGCCTAATGACAATTCAAAATAATAGGAATAATAGGCCGTGAATCTGTGAAGTCACAGTGGGCAACTGGACCATCTCCCACCCACCACCACAGACCGGGGTGACGCTTGGCCGACCCCTTCCTACCCAAACTTAGTTCGAGTAGCATGACTCCCGAACCATCCGTTTGGGGAGTCAACTCCCCCCCGTTTTCCCAATCGGGAAACTGGAAGTTTCAGATAACTAAAGTTCGGAAACCAAGTGCTGCTCTGTACCCTGTCAAGTGGGGAAGTGACAGGGTAGACATGGATGGATTATTTAACACAGGAGGCACACGCACAAGGGGACACAGGTGGAAGCTGGGAACCCAAATGAGCCACAAACACATGAGAAAGAACTTTTGCAGTGTCAGTAGGCAGTAAGTGGAATGCACTAGGAAGGGATGTGATGGAGACAGACTCCATACACAGTCGCAAATGTAGAGTAGAGCCCAGTAGGATCAGGAATCCGTACACCTGATGATTAACAGTGGAGAGGCGAGACCAAAGAGCCAGAGCTGAACCTCCGCAAGCACAACTAGGGAAGTGCCCCACCAAACAGCGAGAACCAGCACCCGGCCGACAGAGTCGCCAGACAGTACAGTCTTGCCTGCAAAACACAGTGTCACAACACAACTGAGCCGTGCAAGGGAACAGGAGCTTCCCAAGTGGATTACGTCCAGAGCTGCGCGCCCAGCAGGAGAAGACGAGGTGCATGCAGTAGAGGCGGAGGAGGCGCCACTCAGAGCTGCCCCACACTCGCTCCAGAACACCCTGAGTATCCAGGGGGTTATGACCGGAGATAAGAGAAACGAAAACGACGTAGAAACTGCGAGAAAGAATGCTGAACACCAACACACGTGTACACCGCCCAGAAACAAAAAAGATCACCCCGGCCCCAGCACCCGAGGTACGAACCGCACCATCCATCTCCTGGGCGGTGCAATTCGCACACCAGTTGTATGTACACATGTCGTACATACACCAGCAAGGTGTACATAACGAATATGAGGAATGTCGAAACAGGAAGGAGAGACGAAGTGAACGCAAAAGAAGGACTGGAGGGAAATCTCCCTGGAAGTCAACAGACATTCCAATAGTATTGAAAGTATCGAAGAGGTTCGCGAACCAACCTGGTTGATCCAATCCAATTTCCCAATTGGGAAACTGGAAGTTTCAGATAACTAAAGTTCGGAAACCAAGTGCTGCTCTGTACCCTGTCAAGTGGGGAAGCGACAGGGTACAGGGTACAAACGACAACCGTGACAAGCACGCACAAACGCATGGAGGCACATACGGGTCCAAAGACACCCCAGACCAAGGGGCATGCAGGGATCCCGAAACGAAGGGAACAACAACGCGACATAAGCACGAAAAAGGAGTACCAGAGCTCTCCCCTTTTGAGAAAGAGGTGAAAAGCACCTCCACCTGGGTGTTAGTCAGGTGTCACGGGCTGCTTCCTGGGGGTGGAGGCCTGGTCGAGGACCTGGCCGTGGGGACACTAAAAAAGCCCCGAAATCATCTCAAGATAACCTCAAGATAAGAAGATAACCCCATCAACAGCGAAGGGAACAGAGCCCTTTCCGAAAGAAAAAGTATACATACACATATACACATATATACATGCGAACAAGCCTGAATGGTCCCCAGGACTATATGCAACTGAAAACTCACACCCCAGAAGTGACTCGAACCCCAGAAGTGACTCGAACAGTTGCGTTGCTCCTGGCAGTATGGGTTTGAGTCACTTCTGGAGTGTGAGTTTTCAGTTACATATATACATATATATTATGCATATACACATACACATACATATATACACGCACACACAAGGTGCATTACACACACGTGCGTATACACATGTGCGCGCACGCACACACAGTGTACACATGTACATGTGTACACACACACACACACATACATCTGAAAAGAAAATTACAAGCCTCTGACCAGTAGGCAGAGAGCACCACGCCGACCAGGCAAAGAAGGCACAAAACTACATCAAAAAGCCCACCTCGACAACAAAACCCCAAAGTCCCAGCACGACCAGAACACATGCCAAGACCCAAAAAAGATCAGTCTGCAAGCCAGGAAGACCCCAGAAGGCAGAACCGGCTCACTCATGCAGAAACAAAGCCCCCTGAACCCACAAAAGGGGACCCAAGAGGGAGAAACCTCCGGAACGAAACCAAAGAACCCAAAGGAACCCGGAATCGAACCAGGGGGAGCCCAAACCACCACATTTGCCGGTGGAGATACACCACAGAAAGGCAAAACACAGCCCCCAGACAGAACCCCCAGGGAAACGGTCAAAACAGACCGAAACCCGAGGGACAAGGTGTGGGAGCAAGCATAACAGACAGGGACACTGACCCCAGACCCAAAACAGACAAAATAGAAAACCCAGAGTAAAATCAACACTCAAACATTCCCAGAGTTACAGAAAACGGGCAGAAAACACCAGAAAATCAAAGAAACGACAACAGGAGAATAAAACCCCTGAAAAAGGTGAAAAAACTCACCCAAGACACTCGCTCGCACACCCAGGCGCATGTAAACAAACTGCAACACTGCCCTGGTAGCCACGCCAGGAAACCAGCAGAAGAAAATGGACACCAGAACAGAGGGCTGTGACTGACGCAAAATATATGAAAACATGCCAGCAAAAGCTGGAAACAAGCAAACAAGGAATGGGCGAAAAACTTCGCCCACAAGCAGAAAACCCAGGCAGGGGCAAACCGCCCCAGAATTGCTAGCAGGCATCCCCCCAACTAAACCCTGCCCCGACCCCAAAACCTGCAGATGGTCCGAAGCCGGGAACAGGGAGGGAAAGGGGCGAACAGCACCAAACCAAAACGGGGCAGCCCCGGGGCATCTGAGTAAGAAACCAACCAAGCGTGTTGCAACGACCTAACCTAGCTTGCAACACGGATGCCGCCTGTACTCTGAACAGTAATAACATCAGGAGAGTACTGGAGAACAAGCAGAGAGTATCTCTCACAAGACTCCGGGTCAAGGTGTCAGTGACCCAACAGGCAGAATGAAGGAGGTAAAAGTGGCGACTGTCACCCAGAGACAAGGGCACAGCAACCAACGATCCCGTACAAGACAGGTTAGAACCCGGAAGACACATTCAATGGTCCACCGAGCCCGACAGGGGTTTCCAAGGCCCGTAGGGGGTAACAAATACGGGAAGCCCGGGCAAGGTGTTGCTAACTGGTTAAGAAACCCAAAAATAACAAGGGGGTAGAGGACAACACTGAAAACCCCTGCAACGTGTACAATCACAGGGGCCTAGCAGAGGGCCACCACCAGAGGTTCCACTTCCAGTGGAACTATAGCCACACTAGGCAGACCCCCACCAGGCAAATGAAAATAAAAACAAAAGAAAAACCCCGCAAAAGTACACTGTCTCCAGAGGCAACAGGAACCGGTCGCCGCTTAGGTGGCACGTGGACCAGCCGGTGGTCCTTAGGTGGACCAGCCGGGCTGTGGTGGGTATGTGGGCCTGCGGGCCGCTCCAAGCAACAGCCTAGTGGACCAAACTCTCACAAGTCAAGCCTGGCCTCGGGCCGGGCTTGGGGAGTAGAAGAACTCCCAGAACCCCATCAACCAGGTATCAACCAGGTATCACGTCATGCAACACCTTCACGCCCTAACCAGCACAATACCAGTCCCTAACCCAGGGCCAAATAAGTGCCCCAAGCCCCAGCTGGCCCCAAGGGCGAGGCAAGTGCCGAGCAGCAAGAGCCTCTACGGGAATGGTTCCCGAACACCCCAGGGAAAATAACCGTTTCATGCAGGGGCAGTATTGACAGGACGCTTAGGGAAGGAAGCCCCTAAGCGCATGCAGCCCTGGTACTGATGAGGAACACCTGGCCACCGCACAACACAACACACGACGGTGAACGCCACACAAGGCAAACACCGCCTAGGAAACTGAGGCCAGAGAAGCGTCTATCCCAGTTGACATTAGCTTACGAACTGATGCTAGGCAGCCGGCGCGGTGAGGTCCGGGGATTCCCCCTCCCCCTCTCAGGGCGGGGAGGGCTGCGCGGACAATCGGTGTGGCAGTAAAGTGTGATATTTGCTTGTTTCCTTGGGATTGTAGGGAGTTTCAACCTCTCTGTTCGTTTTTTTGTTTTAGTTTTTTACCATGTGGGATTTGTTTTGTTATACCTACCTTTCTGGGTGCCAAACCCCGGTCGATGGCAGATAAGGAAAACCCCAACAACAAGGGGGGTTTTCAAGAGCCATTGCTCCCTGAAACCTCTCTGAAGGGATCAGGTTCTGGCGCTAGTCCCTGGTAGGTCTGAACTCCTTAGCTAATGTCCTGGTCTAATATAACATACATTAGCCCGATAAGCTCCAGAGAGCCGTAGGGGCTCCCCACAGAAAAGGTTATTTTAATGAATTTAAACATGGATGATGTGTTTAAACGTCATCGGAAGGTTAATCTGTCAGAGTACGGATGACTCATTTTAATGTCCTTGGAATGCCGATGTGTTTATTAATGTCTTTTTTTTATTCATACCATTAACTCTGCATGTTAATTAAAAATGACAGTATTGGAGATTGTATTAGAAATGTATAATTATTGAGTTGATTTGACATTTAATTTTTTTTTGCTTAGGTTTGGCCAACCAGAAATTGCACTTGGAACAATTCCAGGGGCAGGTGGCACTCAGCGTCTTACAAAAGCTATTGGCAAATCTCGCTCCATGCAGATGTGTCTAACCGGAGATATGATCTCAGCACAAGAAGCAAATGCGTGGGGTGAGATGTGATTTGTCTTATAATTTAGTGTCCTATTCAAATATTTAATAAAAATAGCAAGTGGAGGCCTATTTTGCTAGAGAAATACTTTTCCTACTCATAATACTTTTCCTCATTAGGAAACTTTTCCTACTCACAATACTTTTCCTCATTAGGAAACTTTTTTCCTAATCATTATTAATATTTTATTAGTTCCTTAACCTGTGTTTACTTAGTGTTAGTTTCAGGATCAACATCCCCTCGGCCTAGTCTCTGACTAAACATCCTGGTTGGTGGTTGTTACGGCCACAATGGGTCGCAACCGGGTTCTTTTCTGGTGGTACTTAAGTTCTGGTATCCAACCCCATGTTAGTATTGGCTTTCAAGGAGTGAGCTCGGTAATGCAAGTATAACACACTGGGGGAGGTGCATTGAATACTACACTTCATTAACCTTTCAGTTGCGCATCGCATCATATGATGCTTTGACCGACTTGCAGTAAATTGCGCGTCGCATCATATGATGCGTTGGAGTACTATGCAAGATTTAAACGGCCCGCGGATACACGGGGTTCACCACACCTTCATCAGGGCTCTTGTAAACAGATGCCATTTAAAAAAAAAAATCGTGGGCCAAACTCCCGGGTGTTAGGGGCCTCAGTATCGAGTAAGCTACCAAGCCTGACGCACGCAGCATGAGCTCACAGCACTGCTGTTCAGCTTGTGACCACAGCATCGCCTAAAAATGCCATAATATACTTGTTCATGCTATTATGTAGCGATAATATTATTACAGAAGACCCCTGACTGTGATAAACTGACCATGGGTCTGATAATAAGAGGATTGTGATGATATTTAGCGCTGTGCTCCATGGAGGGAGGAGTAATGCTGTGGGAGGGAGGGTGATGGCATTGTTATCTGACTGTGTGTGGCCACCTTTTATTGACTGCACTCAGCATACCAGCTTAGTGGTTCACTATGGTGAACACAAATGTAGATACTTATATATAACTTGTGTATAGAGGGTTGACCAGACCACACACTAGAAGTTGAAGGGACGACGACGACTCTACCTCCTCATCACAAGCGACTTGAGAATGGTCCAGGACAGACCGAAACGTCGTCGTCCCTTCAACTTCTAGTGTGTGGTCTGGTCAACATACTTCAGCCACGTTATTGTGACTCTTCGCCTGCATATGGATACCACACGAAAGCGTCTTACTCTGTTTAATTTCTTCGATGCTCTACCTTCCTTCAAACGGCCTTTTCGCGCCTTTGAATCTTCCCTTCTTGCCGCCAAGCGTCGAAAGAATCAGCTCAGATTTCTTAAAGATTGTCTTGCTGAGCAAGTTCTCCCTCTTTCTTTATCTCACTTTCTCCAGTTCAACACTTCGGGATCTCCTTTCCCTGAACATGCCCGCCTTCTTCAAGAACTTACTCATGCCACCTCCCTGCAAGTTGACGAGGCTTTTCTTGCTGTTCGTCAACAGCAACGCTTTCTGTCCTCTTCTCTTCCCAGTGATCTATGCAATATCATTTTTCCAATTGCATTTGACACTGCTCACGTCTCCTCTTCCCACCACTCCTCCACACTACACAACAAACTTCAACGCCTGATCTCCAACAGTCCTTGGGCCAAATACTCTCTCTCTGACTGTGTTACTAACCTTTCGTCCTACTCTCTTTCTAAGCACCAGCAAGAACTTCTTGGTCTTGGTCTGTCTTTTGCTACTTCCCCTGGCCCACGCTGTGGCATTGATCTCGTTAGTTCCTTTGACAGGTTCCTTTGCTCCTTTGACTTCTAACCCTTTGGATCGCCTCAAAACTTCCTTTAACTGCAAACTAAGACAGCTCTCTAGTCTTTGCCCTCCTGACTTTGATCTCATTAAGCGTTTCCGTGTCATCTGCCCTTCACTTCCTTATTTCTATGGTCTTCCTAAGACTCATAAACCTGGTGTTCCTCTTCGTCCTATCATTTCTTCACGGGGCTCTGTCAGCTATTCTCTTGCCTCCTGGCTCGCTAAAACCCTGACACCTTACCTTGGCACTTTTTCCCCTGCCCACCTTCGTCACTCTCAGGACTTCATAGAAAGACTGCGCCTGCAACCCTCTTGTAAGATGCTTAGTCTTGATGTCGACTCTCTGTTCACTAATGTTCCACTCGATGACGTTCTCTCTTTCCTTAGACGGAAGGCGTCAGAGGGCCTCCTTCCTCTCCCACTTCCCACTGACGTTTTCCTCGATCTCATTAGACTCTGTGTTGAATCTAACTCTTTCTCTTTTAACGGTAAATATTACACTCAAACTTTCGGTGTCGCTATGGGTTCCCCTCTCTCCCCTGTTCTTGCTAATTTCTACATGGAATACTTCGAAACTGTTCTTCTTCCTTCTATTGATACTCGTCCCTCTCTCTGGCTTCGCTATGTTGATGACATTTTTGCTTTATGGCCTCATGACCTTAATCTTTTCCAGCCTTTCCTCGCCTCTCTTAACAATCTGGCTCCTTCTATCCATTTCAAAGTTGAGTGGGAATCTAATTTCCTCCTTCCTTTTCTTGATGTTCATGTTCACAGCTCTGTGTCTGGGTTCTCTTTCTCTGTCTACCGTAAACCCATGCATAGTGGCATGTACATTCACTTCTTTTCCTACCATCCTCCTTCTGTTAAGAAAAGTGTCCTCGTCTCTCTCTTCCTCCGCGCTCTACGCATCAGCGACCCTCAGTTTCTTGATTCTGAAATTTCCTTTATCTACAAATCATTCTCTCGCCTTGGTTATCCTTTGCATTTCATCAACTCTGCCTACTCTCAAGCTAAACGAAATTTCTTTCATCCTAAACCTGCTTCCAACACTAGTAGCACTGTACTATGCCTTCCCTTCATATCTGAACTCAAAACTTTTACCAATACCTTTCGTCCTCTTGACATTAAACTCGCCTTTCGACAAACTAACACACTTCGTAGCAATCTAGTTCACACTGCTCCTCCTGCTTCTAATGCTGCTGGTGTCTACTCTATTTCCTGTTCATCTTGTCCTCTCCAATACTTTGGCGAAACTGGCCGTACACTGAATGACAGACTTAAAGAACACAAGAGAAGTGTTAAGTCTGCAGACACTAACAATGCTCTCTTCTGCCATGTGAGGGATTCTAATCATCCCATTGATTGGTCTTCCTCCAAAATAATCTTTCCTGCCTCTACTCTTCACAGACGCCGTCTTGTAGAATCGGCTCTTATACACAATGTACCCAACATGAACTTGAGTCCTGGCTTTGTTGCTGTGGACTCTTCCCTTTCACAGTACATACTCAAATGCTCTAATCTTTCTAACAAACGTGACTTAACATAAGCTTACCCCTTCCATTTATCTTTCTTTCTCTTTCCTTTCTTTCTCTCTTCTCCCCTTTTTCTGTTCATTGTCTTCTCCTACGCTCCCTTGCTATCCTCTGCTTATTCCTATTACCTTTCCTTCGTTATAATGGGAGCTGCCTCGTATGGGCCAATAGGCCTTCTGCAGTTCTCATTATTACTACTTTTCTCTACACCTTACTTTCCTCCTCACCTCTCTCTTGCCTATTTATTTCCCGTTCTCTACCTCCTCATCACAAGCAACTTGAGAATGGTCCAGGACGGACCGAAACGTCGTCGTCCCTTCAACTTCTAGTGTGTGGTCTGGTCAACATACTTCAGCCACGTTATTGTGACTCTTCGCCTGTATAGAGGGTATAAACACCAAGAGTAGGAGGTTGGGAGCCGCCATTTTGGTGAGAGGAGCGTCGTCTGCAGGAATTATCATGTTGTTTACTGGTGACCACGATGGTCTTTGGGCACCATACCAGTTTACTTGTACAAGTATGGTGAATAAAACCGGTAGATATTTATATATAATGTGTGTATATAGCGTAATAACACCACAAGCAGTATTGTTGGAGGAGAAATATTAGTGCGTCTGGCCTTGAGGGAGGCAGCCATCAGCTGACTGTGAGGTCCTACGTCTTTCTGCCTACTCACCATACAAGCTTAGATGTACAGTTATGGTGAACAAAACATGTAAATACTTATATATAACGTCTGTATATAAAAGCAAAAACAGTATGGTGAGTGGAAAATGGTGGCAAGTCAGGTGAGGTGAGGGAAGGAGGGAGTGGCAGCCAGTGGCGGGCTGCCACTGCCACTCAGCATACCAACTTAGTGGTTCGTTATGGTGAACACGAATGTAGATACTTATATATAGCGTCTGTATATAGTGAATAAAAGCAAAAACAGTATTGTGAGAGGAAAATGTGGGTGAGTCAGATAACTTGAGGGAGGGCGTGAGTGGCTGGCTGGTACACGGCGGTCACTCCTCGTTACTTTTTGATTCATAATAGCAACTTAGTGGTTCGTTATGGTGAACAAAACATGCAGATACTTATATATAACCTGTGTATATAGTGTAACAACCGACAAAGTATTTGTTCACTGTTGATGAACATAATTGAATCAACAATAAGCACACCATATTTTTGAGTACAGCGATGATTCACTCATTTCATTATATAAATATATCACACTACACACTATTGAATAATATTACAGCAAAAAAACTACGAAAAATCAATCGGAGACATTGAAATAATTAGGCAATTATCTCTTTGTGGCAACTCCGGCCTGACAGCTGGCGATCAACAGACCGCCTGGGACGCATGCTGATTGAGCGCCTGTTTTGTGCCAGACTTCCCTGCCCTATAGCGGCCATATATTCAACTTACGATTTTTGTTATTATTTTCCCGTGATCAGTGAACACAAATTAACCCTTGACTGTGCGCACTGTTAATAAAATGTTCCCAAAATTTCTTTTTTTTAATTTGTAAATTGTTAATCCCTTCCCTAACATGTACATGAGAGAGAGAAAAGAAAAAAAAAAAAAAATACAACGTTGGCAGTTTGGGCGGAGAAAGTGTGATGTGACATCATCGGGGCTGTGCACCCATGTGTGGAGCTCCCACAGGCAGTTGCATGGCGTCAAGTGTACTAATTTTAGATATTTACTTAGGAGGCGACAACTGACCCAACAACGGCACCTCATGATTACATTTCCGATGGTTCCTTTCTCATATAAAATCGGGGCATTCGCCTGAGGAAAATAAGACTCCTCCCCTACCAAAAACACTGTCCCTGTTTTTGGTAGGGACCCGAGTCTTATTTTCCTCGGCGTCACCCCTTTATATGAAAGGAACCATCGAATGCATCCGAGGTGCCGTTGGCTTGTCGCCTCTCGTTGTCTCTTTACATCAGTTTTTATGAAGGCCTGTCGGCCGTCAGTCGCTCCATCAAAGGAGGACGTAATGTCTGGGGGGTCTGGGTGC
>WNGS01069067.1:6030-27223 GCA_020271785.1 Procambarus virginalis | reverse complement strand
GGTTGGTGAGAGACACTACCAGGTTGGTGAGAGACACTACCAGGTTGGTGAGAGACACTACCTGGTTGGTGAGAGACACTACAGGTTGGTGAGAGACACTACCAGGTTGGTGAGAGACACTACCAGTTGGTGAGAGACACTACCAGGTTGGTGAGAGACACTACCAGGTTGGTGAGAGACACTACCAGGTTGGTGAGAGACACTACCAGGTTGGTGAGAGACACTACCAGGTTGGTGAGAGACACTACCAGGTGGTGAGAGACACTACAGGTTGGTGAGAGACACTACCTGGGTGAGGACACTACCAGGTTGGTGAGAGACACTACCAGGTTGGTGAGAGACACTACCTGGTTGGTGAGAGACACTACCTGGTTGGTGAGAGACACTACCTGGTTGGTGAGAGACACTACCTGGTTGGTGAGAGACACTACCTGGTTGGTGAGAGACACTACCAGGTTGGTGAGAGACACTACCTGGTTGGTGAGAGACACTACCAGGTTGGAGAGACACTACCAGGTTGGTGAGAGACACTACCAGGTTGGTGAGAGACACTACCTGGTTGGTGAGAGACACTACCAGGTTGGTGAGAGACACTACCAGGTTGGTGAGAGACACTACCAGGTTGGTGAGAGACACTACCTGGTTGGTGAGAGACACTACCAGGTTGGTGAGAGACACTACCAGGTGGTGAGAGACACTACCAGGTTGGTGAGAGACACTACCAGGTTGGTGAGAGACACTACCAGGTTGGTGAGAGACACTACCTGGTTGGTGAGAGACACTACCAGGTTGGTGAGAGACACTACCAGGTTGGTGAGAGACACTACCAGGTTGGTGAGAGACACTACCAGGTTGGTGAGAGACACTACCAGGTGGTTGGTGAGAGACACTACCAGGTTGGTGAGAGACACTACCAGGTTGGTGAGAGACACTACCAGGTTGGTGAGAGACACTACCAGGTTGGTGAGACACTACCTGGTTGGTGAGACACTACCTGGTTGGTGAGAGACACTACCAGGTTGGTGAGAGACACTACCTGGTTGGTGAGAGACACTACCTGGTTGGTGAGAGACACTACCTGGTTGGTGAGAGACACTACCAGGTTGGTGAGAGACACTACCAGGTTGGTGAGAGACACTACCAGGTTGGTGAGAGACACTACCAGGTTGGTGAGAGACACTACCAGGTTGGTGAGAGACACTACCAGGTTGGTGAGAGACACTACCAGGTTGGTGAGAGACACTACCTGGTTGGTGAGAGACACTACCTGGTTGGTGAGAGACACTACCTGGTTGGTGAGAGACACTACCAGGTTGGTGAGAGACACTACCTGGTTGGTGAGAGACACTACCGGTTGGTGAGACACTACCTGGTTGGTGAGAGACACTACCTGGTTGGTGAGAGACACTACCAGGTTGGTGAGAGACACTACCTGGTTGGTGAGAGACACTACCAGGTTGGTGAGAGACACTACCAGGTTGGTGAGAGACACTACCAGGTTGGTGAGAGACACTACCAGGTTGGTGAGAGACACTACCTGGTTGGTGAGAGACACTACAGGTTGGTGAGAGACACTACCAGGTTGGTGAGAGACACTACCAGGTTGGTGAGAGACACTACCAGGTTGGTGAGAGACACTACCTGGTTGGTGAGAGACTACCTGGTTGGTGAGAGACACCTGGTTGGTGAGAGACACTACCAGGTTGGTGAGAGACACTACCAGGTTGGTGAGAGACACTACCAGGTTGGTGAGAGACACTACCAGGTTGGTGAGAGACACTACCAGGTTGGTGAGAGACACTACCAGGTTGGTGAGAGACACTACCAGGTTGGTGAGAGACACTACCAGGTTGGTGAGAGACACTACCAGGTTGGTGAGAGACACTACCTGGTTGGTGAGAGACACTACCAGGTTGGTGAGAGACACTACCAGGTTGGTGAGAGACACTACCAGGTTGGTGAGAGACACTACCAGGTTGGTGAGAGACACTACCAGGTTGGTGAGAGACACTACCAGGTTGGTGAGAGACACTACCAGGTTGGTGAGAGACACTACCAGGTTGGTGAGAGACACTACCAGGTTGGTGAGAGACACTACCAGGTTGGTGAGAGACACTACCAGGTTGGTGAGAGACACTACCAGGTTGGTGAGAGACACTACCAGGTTGGTGAGAGACACTACCAGGTTGGTGAGAGACACTACCAGGTTGGTGAGAGACACTACCAGGTTGGTGAGAGACACTACCAGGTTGGTGAGAGACACTACCAGGTTGGTGAGAGACACTACCAGGTTGGTGAGAGACACTACCAGGTTGGTGAGAGACACTACCAGGTTGGTGAGAGACACTACCAGGTTGGTGAGAGACACTACCAGGTTGGTGAGAGACACTACCAGGTTGGTGAGAGACACTACCAGGTTGGTGAGAGACACTACCAGGTTGGTGAGAGACACTACCTGGTGAGAGACACTACCTGGTTGGTGAGAGACACTACCAGGTTGGTGAGAGACACTACCTGGTTGGTGAGAGACACTACCAGGTTGGTGAGAGACACTACCTGGTTGGTGAGAGACACTACCAGGTTGGTGAGAGACACTACCAGGTTGGTGAGAGACACTACCAGGTTGGTGAGAGACACTACCAGGTTGGTGAGAGACACTACCAGGTTGGTGAGAGACACTACCAGGTTGGTGAGAGACACTACCAGGTTGGTGAGAGACACTACCAGGTTGGTGAGAGACACTACCAGGTTGGTGAGAGACACTACCAGGTTGGTGAGAGACACTACCAGGTTGGTGAGAGACACTACCTGGTTGGTGAGAGACACTACCAGGTTGGTGAGAGACACTACCAGGTTGGTGAGAGACACTACCTGGTTGGTGAGAGACACTACCAGGTTGGTGAGAGACACTACCAGGTTGGTGAGAGACACTACCAGGTTGGTGAGAGACACTACCAGGTTGGTGAGAGACACTACCAGGTTGGTGAGAGACACTACCAGGTTGGTGAGAGACACTACCAGGTTGGTGAGAGACACTACCTGGTTGGTGAGAGACACTACCAGGTTGGTGAGAGACACTACCTGGTTGGTGAGAGACACTACCTGGTTGGTGAGAGACACTACCTGGTTGGTGAGAGACACTACCTGGTTGGTGAGAGACACTACCTGGTTGGTGAGAGACACTACCAGGTTGGTGAGAGACACTACCTGGTTGGTGAGAGACACTACCAGGTTGGTGAGAGACACTACCAGGTTGGTGAGAGACACTACCAGGTTGGTGAGAGACACTACCAGGTTGGTGAGAGACACTACCAGGTTGGTGAGAGACACTACCAGGTTGGTGAGAGACACTACCAGGTTGGTGAGAGACACTACCTGGTTGGTGAGAGACACTACCTGGTTGGTGAGAGACACTACCAGGTTGGTGAGAGACACTACCAGGTTGGTGAGAGACACTACCAGGTTGGTGAGAGACACTACCAGGTTGGTGAGAGACACTACCAGGTTGGTGAGAGACACTACCAGGTTGGTGAGAGACACTACCAGGTTGGTGAGAGACACTACCAGGTTGGTGAGAGACACTACCAGGTTGGTGAGAGACACTACCAGGTTGGTGAGAGACACTACCAGGTTGGTGAGAGACACTACCAGGTTGGTGAGAGACACTACCAGGTTGGTGAGAGACACTACCAGGTTGGTGAGAGACACTACCAGGTTGGTGAGAGACACTACCAGGTTGGTGAGAGACACTACCAGGTTGGTGAGAGACACTACCTGGTTGGTGAGAGACACTACCAGGTTGGTGAGAGACACTACCAGGTTGGTGAGAGACACTACCTGGTTGGTGAGAGACACTACCAGGTTGGTGAGAGACACTACCAGGTTGGTGAGAGACACTACCAGGTTGGTGAGAGACACTACCAGGTTGGTGAGAGACACTACCAGGTTGGTGAGAGACACTACCAGGTTGGTGAGAGACACTACCTGGTTGGTGAGAGACACTACCAGGTTGGTGAGAGACACTACCAGGTTGGTGAGAGACACTACCAGGTTGGTGAGAGACACTACCAGGTTGGTGAGAGACACTACCAGGTTGGTGAGAGACACTACCAGGTTGGTGAGAGACACTACCAGGTTGGTGAGAGACACTACCAGGTTGGTGAGAGACACTACCAGGTTGGTGAGAGACACTACCAGGTTGGTGAGAGACACTACCAGGTTGGTGAGAGACACTACCAGGTTGGTGAGAGACACTACCAGGTTGGTGAGAGACACTACCAGGTTGGTGAGAGACACTACCAGGTTGGTGAGAGACACTACCAGGTTGGTGAGAGACACTACCAGGTTGGTGAGAGACACTACCAGGTTGGTGAGAGACACTACCAGGTTGGTGAGAGACACTACCAGGTTGGTGAGAGACACTACCAGGTTGGTGAGAGACACTACCAGGTTGGTGAGAGACACTACCAGGTTGGTGAGAGACACTACCAGGTTGGTGAGAGACACTACCAGGTTGGTGAGAGACACTACCAGGTTGGTGAGAGACACTACCAGGTTGGTGAGAGACACTACCAGGTTGGTGAGAGACACTACCAGGTTGGTGAGAGACACTACCAGGTTGGTGAGAGACACTACCAGGTTGGTGAGAGACACTACCAGGTTGGTGAGAGACACTACCAGGTTGGTGAGAGACACTACCAGGTTGGTGAGAGACACTACCAGGTTGGTGAGAGACACTACCAGGTTGGTGAGAGACACTACCAGGTTGGTGAGAGACACTACCAGGTTGGTGAGAGACACTACCTGGTTGGTGAGAGACACTACCAGGTTGGTGAGAGACACTACCAGGTTGGTGAGAGACACTACCAGGTTGGTGAGAGACACTACCAGGTTGGTGAGAGACACTACCTGGTTGGTGAGAGACACTACCTGGTTGGTGAGAGACACTACCAGGTTGGTGAGAGACACTACCAGGTTGGTGAGAGACACTACCAGGTTGGTGAGAGACACTACCAGGTTGGTGAGAGACACTACCAGGTTGGTGAGAGACACTACCAGGTTGGTGAGAGACACTACCTGGTGAGAGACACTACCAGGTTGGTGAGAGACACTACCAGGTTGGTGAGAGACACTACCAGGTTGGTGAGAGACACTACCAGGTTGGTGAGAGACACTACCAGGTTGGTGAGAGACACTACCAGGTTGGTGAGAGACACTACCAGGTTGGTGAGAGACACTACCAGGTTGGTGAGAGACACTACCAGGTTGGTGAGAGACACTACCAGGTTGGTGAGAGACACTACCAGGTTGGTGAGAGACACTACCAGGTTGGTGAGAGACACTACCAGGTTGGTGAGAGACACTACCAGGTTGGTGAGAGACACTACCAGGTTGGTGAGAGACACTACCAGGTTGGTGAGAGACACTACCAGGTTGGTGAGAGACACTACCAGGTTGGTGAGAGACACTACCAGGTTGGTGAGAGACACTACCTGGTTGGTGAGAGACACTACCAGGTTGGTGAGAGACACTACCAGGTTGGTGAGAGACACTACCAGGTTGGTGAGAGACACTACCTGGTTGGTGAGAGACACTACCAGGTTGGTGAGAGACACTACCAGGTTGGTGAGAGACACTACCAGGTTGGTGAGAGACACTACCAGGTTGGTGAGAGACACTACCAGGTTGGTGAGAGACACTACCAGGTTGGTGAGAGACACTACCAGGTTGGTGAGAGACACTACCAGGTTGGTGAGAGACACTACCAGGTTGGTGAGAGACACTACCAGGTTGGTGAGAGACACTACCAGGTTGGTGAGAGACACTACCAGGTTGGTGAGAGACACTACCTGGTTGGTGAGAGACACTACCAGGTTGGTGAGAGACACTACCAGGTTGGTGAGAGACACTACCAGGTTGGTGAGAGACACTACCAGGTTGGTGAGAGACACTACCAGGTTGGTGAGAGACACTACCAGGTTGGTGAGAGACACTACCAGGTTGGTGAGAGACACTACCAGGTTGGTGAGAGACACTACCAGGTTGGTGAGAGACACTACCAGGTTGGTGAGAGACACTACCAGGTTGGTGAGAGACACTACCAGGTTGGTGAGAGACACTACCAGGTTGGTGAGAGACACTACCAGGTTGGTGAGAGACACTACCAGGTTGGTGAGAGACACTACAGGTTGGTGAGAGACACTACCAGGTTGGTGAGAGACACTACCAGGTTGGTGAGAGACACTACCAGGTTGGTGAGAGACACTACCAGGTTGGTGAGAGACACTACCAGGTTGGTGAGAGACACTACCAGGTTGGTGAGAGACACTACCAGGTTGGTGAGAGACACTACCAGGTTGGTGAGAGACACTACCAGGTTGGTGAGAGACACTACCAGGTTGGTGAGAGACACTACTGGTTGGTGAGAGACACTACCAGGTTGGTGAGAGACACTACCAGGTTGGTGAGAGACACTACCTGGTTGGTGAGAGACACTACCAGGTTGGTGAGAGACACTACCAGGTTGGTGAGAGACACTACCAGGTTGGTGAGAGACACTACCAGGTTGGTGAGAGACACTACCAGGTTGGTGAGAGACACTACCTGGTTGGTGAGAGACACTACCAGGTTGGTGAGAGACACTACCAGGTTGGTGAGAGACACTACCTGGTTGGTGAGAGACACTACCAGGTTGGTGAGAGACACTACCTGGTTGGTGAGAGACACTACCTGGTTGGTGAGAGACACTACCTGGTTGGTGAGAGACACTACCAGGTTGGTGAGAGACACTACCAGGTTGGTGAGAGACACTACCTGGTTGGTGAGAGACACTACCTGGTTGGTGAGAGACACTACCAGGTTGGTGAGAGACACTACCTGGTTGGTGAGAGACACTACCAGGTTGGTGAGAGACACTACCATGGTTGGTGAGAGACACTACCTGGTTGGTGAGAGACACTACAGGTTGGTGAGGTGAGAGACACTACCAGGTTGGTGAGAGACACTACCTGGTTGGTGAGAGACACTACCTGTTGGTGAGAGACACTACCAGGTTGGTGAGAGACATACCAGGTTGGTGAGAGACACTACCNTATATATATATATATATATATATATATATATATATATGACAGTGTCAGACCACGGAGGAAAATTGAAACAGGAATTTCCTTAAGTACTTTAGTATATTAATACATCTTCAGAAAGAGTGAAGATGTATTAATATCAATTACATTAATTAATTCACTTCTTCTGAAGAATGAGGTGATTTGGTAAAATGCTATGCCCAAGATAACCATCCGAGTGCCGGCGGTGAGGTGGCTCAAATAGTTTCGGCTATCACCTCATTTTGTCCGGTCGTGATGGTCAAGTGGTTTAAGGCGTCTTGTACATACCAGTTGCGTTGCTCCTGGGAGTATGGGTTCGAGTCACTTCTGGGGTGTGAGTTTTCATTCGCATATAGTCCTGGGGACCATTCAGGCTTGTTCGCATTTGTGTTCCTCACGTGTGCCCCAAAGAATGAGGTGATTTGGGAAAATGCTATGCCCAAGATAACCATCCGAGTGCCGGCGGTGAGGTGGCTCAAATAGCTTCGGCTATCACCTCATTTTGTCCGGTCGTGATGGTCAAGTGGTTTAAGGCGTCTTGTACATACCAGTTGCGTTGCTCCTGGGAGTATGGGTTCGAGTCACTTCTGGGGTGTGAGTTTTCATTCGCATATAGTCCTGGGGACCATTCAGGCTTGTTCGCATTTGTGTTCCTCACGTGTGCCCCAAAGAATGAGGTGATTTGGTAAAATGCTATGCCCAAGATAACCATCCGAGTGCCGGCGGTG
Source organism: Procambarus virginalis (assembly GCA_020271785.1). Taxonomy (NCBI): domain Eukaryota; kingdom Metazoa; phylum Arthropoda; class Malacostraca; order Decapoda; family Cambaridae; genus Procambarus; species Procambarus virginalis. The sequence goes on along the minus strand of WNGS01069067.1, from coordinate 19,389 downwards.
AGGTGGCTCAAATAGCTTCGGCTATCACCTCATTTTGTCCGGTCGTGATGGTCAAGTGGTTTAAGGCGTCTTGTACATACCAGTTGCGTTGCTCCTGGGAGTATGGGTTCGAGTCACTTCTGGGGTGTGAGTTTTCATTCGCATATAGTCCTGGGGACCATTCAGGCTTGTTCGCATTTGTGTTCCTCACGTGTGCCCCAAAGAATGAGGTGATTTGGTAAAATGCTATGCCCAAGATAACCATCCGAGTGCCGGCGGTGAGGTGGCTCAAATAGCTTCGGCTATCACCTCATTTTGTCCGGTCGTGATGGTCAAGTGGTTTAAGGCGTCTTGTACATACCAGTTGCGTTGCTCCTGGGAGTATGGGTTCGAGTCACTTCTGGGGTGTGAGTTTTCATTCGCATATAGTCTATAGTCCTGGGGACCATTCAGGCTTGTTCGCATTTGTGTTCCTCACGTGTGCCCCAAAGAATGAGGTGATTTGGGAAAATGCTATGCCCAAGATAACCATCCGAGTGCCGGCGGTGAGGTGGCTCAAATAGCTTCGGCTATCACCTCATTTTGTCCGGTCGTGATGGTCAAGTGGTTTAAGGCGTCTTGTACATACCAGTTGCGTTGCTCCTGGGAGTATGGGTTCGAGTCACTTCTGGGGTGTGAGTTTTCATTCGCATATAGTCCTGGGGACCATTCAGGCTTGTTCGCATTTGTGTTCCTCACGTGTGCCCCAAAGAATGAGGTGATTTGGTAAAATGCTATGCCCAAAATAACCATCCGAGTGCCGGCGGTGAGGTGGCTCAAATAGCCTCGGCTATCACCTCATTTTGTCCGGTCGTGATGGTCAAGTGGTTTAAGGCGTCTTGTACATACCAGTTGCGTTGCTCCTGGGAGTATGGGTTCGAGTCACTTCTGGGGTGTGAGTTTTCATTCGCATATAGTCCTGGGGACCATTCAGGCTTGTTCGCATTTGTGTTCCTCACATGTGCCTCAAAGAATGAGGTGATTTGGTAAAATGCTATGCCCAAGATAACCATCCGAGTGCCGGCGGTGAGGTGGCTCAAATAGCTTCGGCTATCACCTCATTTTGTCCGGTCGTGATGGTCAAGTGGTTTAAGGCGTCTTGTACATACCAGTTGCGTTGCTCCTGGGAGTATGGGTTCGAGTCACTTCTGGGGTGTGAGTTTTCATTCGCATATAGTCCTGGGGACCATTCAGGCTTGTTCGCATTTGTGTTCCTCACGTGTGCCCCAAAGAATGAGGTGATTTGGGAAAATGCTATGCCCAAGATAACCATCCGAGTGCCGGCGGTGAGATGGCTCAAATAGCTTCGGCTATCACCTCATTTTGTCCGGTCGTGATGGTCAAGTGGTTTAAGGCGTCTTGTACATACCAGTTGCGTTGCTCCTGGGAGTATGGGTTCGAGTCACTTCTGGGGTGTGAGTTTTCATTCGCATATAGTCCTGGGGACCATTCAGGCTTGTTCGCATTTGTGTTCCTCACGTGTGCCCCAAAGAATGAGGTGATTTGGTAAAATGCTATGCCCAAGATAACCATCCGAGTGCCGGCGGTGAGGTGGCTCAAATAGCTTCGGCTATCACCTCATTTTGTCCGGTCGTGATGGTCAAGTGGTTTAAGGCGTCTTGTACATACCAGTTGCGTTGCTCCTGGGAGTATGGGTTCGAGTCACTTCTGGGGTGTGAGTTTTCATTCGCATATAGTCCTGGGGACCATTCAGGCTTGTTCGCATTTGTGTTCCTCACGTGTGCCCCAAAGAATGAGGTGATTTGGTAAAATGCTATGCCCAAGATAACCATCCGAGTGCCGGCGGTGAGGTGGCTCAAATAGCTTCGGCTATCACCTCATTTTGTCCGGTCGTGATGGTCAAGTGGTTTAAGGCGTCTTGTACATACCAGTTGCATTGCTCCTGGGAGTATGGGTTCGAGTCACTTCTGGGGTGTGAGTTTTCATTCGCATATAGTCCTGGGGACCATTCAGGCTTGTTCGCATTTGTGTTCCTCACGTGTGCCCCAAAGAATGAGGTGATTTATTAAAATGCTATGCCCAAGATAACCATCCGAGTGCCGGCGGTGAGGTGGCTCAAATAGCTTCAGCTATCACCTCATTTTGTCCGGTCGTGATGGTCAAGTGGTTTAAGGCGTCTTGTACATACCAGTTGCGTTGCTCCTGGGAGTATGGGTTCGAGTCACTTCTGGGGTGTGAGTTTTCATTCATATATATATATATATATATATATATATATATATATATATATATATATATATATATATATATATATATATATTTTGGTAGCAGTCTTTCCTGTAGACATATATTATTAAATATGACCGAAAAAGTAAGATTAATAATTCTAACACGAATTTTCTCAATGTTTCTTTTATTCTTTTTTACTGTTGATGGTAACTGAAAATCAATTCTCCAAAGTTCATTTTTATTTCTAGTCTGACGTGACACTTGAGCGCGTTTCGTAAAACTTATTACATTTTCAAAGACTTTAGTTTACACACACACAACTATAACTGAACAGAGTTTAAACAGCTTTGACTTTCTTTTTTATACCTGCATTTGGGTGAGGTGACATGTTACAATGGTTTTGGATGAGGTGAAAACAAACTTTCAACACAACACAGAACACGAAACAATTGGTATAAGCTAAAGGGAAGAATAGAAGTAACTGCAGAGGGCCTATTGGCCCATATTTCTTGATGCTTCTATATTGGAGCGGAGTCATGAAGTGGGTAGAATATAACTGTGCCTTAATTGGCTGTTGATTGCTGGTATTGACTTCTTAATGTGTAGTGCCTCGCAGATATCTAGCCGCCTGCTATCGCTGTATCTATCGATGATTTCCGTGTTTTTTGTTAAGACTTCTCTGGTGATGGTCTGGTTGGGGGAAGAGATTATATGTTCCCTGATAGAGCCCTGTTGCTTATGCATCGTTAATCGCCTGGAAAGATATGTTGTTGTCTTGCCTATATACTGAGTTCTTTGAGGCTTACAGTCCCCAAGTGGGCATTTGAAGGCATAGACGACGTTTGTCTCTTTCAAAGCGTTCTGCTTTGTGTCTGGAGAGTTTCTCATGAGTAGGTTGTCAGTTTTCTTGGTTTTATAGTAAATCGTCAATTGTATCTTCTGATTTTTGTCTGTAGGGATAACATCTCTATTAACAATATCTTTCAGGACCCTTTCCTCCGTTTTATGAGCTGTGGAAAAGAAGTTCCTGTAAAATACACAGGTACCCGATGTCAGACATCTGCAAGTGCTGAAGGAAGCATTTGAGCAGAATTCCGTGTTGCGTTTCACTTACGAGATGGAGAAGGATGGGAAACTACCCTTTCTAGATGTAACAGTCATGGAAAGGAGCGGAGGTTTCCACACTGCAGTCTACACTAAGGAAACAAACATAGGAATGTGCCTCAATGCCAACAGTGACTGCCCAGACAGGTACAAGAGGAGTGTTAATGCTTATGTCGACCGTGCTCTCAGCCACAGCTCAGGATGGAAGCAAGTCGATGAAGAACTCTGTAGGATAAGGCAGGTCTTAGTCAACAACGGCTTCTCCAATGGTTTCGTTGAAGACATCATAAGAAGGAAGGTGAAACGCCATGCAACCTCTGAAGAGACAACTAACACAACACCTGTACCCCCTATTAGACTATTTTACAGGAACTTCTTTTCCACAGCTCATTAAACGGAGGAAAGGGTCATGAAAGGTATTGTTAATAGAAACGTTATCCCTACAGACAAAAATCAGAAGATACAATTGACGATTTACTATAAAACCAAGAAAACTGCAAACCTACTCATGAGAAACTCTCCAGACACAAAGCAGAACGCTTTGAAAGAGACAAACGTCGTCTATGCCTTCAAATGCCCACTTGGGGACTGTAAGCCTCAAAGAACTCAGTATATAGGCAAGACAACAACATCTCTTTCCAGGCGATTAACGATGCATAAGCAACAGGGGCTCTATCAGGGAACATATAATCTCTTCCCACAACCAGACCATCACCAGAGAAGTCTTAACAAAAAACACGGAAATCATCAATAGATACAGCGATAGTAGGCGTATAGATATCTGCGAGGCACTACACATTAAGAAGTCAACACCAGCAATCAACAACCAATTAACGCACAATTATATTCTACCCACTTCAAGACTCCTCTCCAATATAGAAGCATCAAGAAATATGGGCCAATAGGCCCTCTGCAGTTACTTCTATTCTTCCCTTTAGCTTATACCAATTGTTTCGTGTTCTGTGTTGTGTTGAAAGTTTGTTTTCACCTCATCCAAAACCATTGTAACATGTCACCTCACCCAAATGCAGGTATAAAAAAGAAAGTCAAAGCTGTTTAAACTCTGTTCAGTTATAGTTGTGTGTGTGTAACTAAAGTCTTTGAAAATGTAATAAGTTTACGAAACGCGCTCAAGTGTCGCGTCAGACTAGAAATAAAAATGAACTTTGGAGATTTGATTTTTCAGTTACCATCAACAGTGAAAAAGAATATAAAAACATTGAGAAAATTCGGTTAGATTAATAATCTTACTTTTCAGTCATATTTAATAATTATATATATATAATATATATATATATATATAATATATAATCTATATATATAGTTTTGATATATATATAATATATATATATATATATATATATATATATATATATAGAATATATATTTATTATATATATATATATAACTGAAAACTCACACCCAGAAGTGACTCGAACCCATACTCCCAGGAGCAAAGCAACTGGTAACTACAGGGCGCCTTAATCCGCTTGACCATCACGACCGGACATAAGGAAGTGATAGCCTGAGCTATATGAACCACTTCCCCGCCGGCACCTGGATGGTTATCTTGGGCATAGCATTTTATCAAATCACCTCATTTTTTGGGGCAACACGTGAGGAACACAAATGCAAACAAGCCTGAATGGTCCCCAGGACTAGATACAACTGAAAACTCACACCCCAGAAGTGACTCGAAACCATACTGCCAGGAGCAACGCAACTGGTATGTACAGGGATGCCTTAAACCACTTGACAATCACGACCGGACATAAGGAAGTGATTGCCGAAGCTATATGAACCACTTCCCCGCCGGCACTCGGATGGTAATCTTGGGCATAGCATTTTATCAAATCACCTCATTTTTGGGGCAACACGTGAGGAACACAAATGGTTTAAGGCATCCCTGTACATACCAGTTGCGTTGCTCCTGGCAGTATGGGTTCGAGTCACTTCTGGGGTGTGAGTTTTCAGTTGTATCTAGTCCTGGGGACCATTCAGGCTTGTTTGCATTTGTGTTCCTCACGTGTTGCCCCAAAAAATGAGGTGATTTGATAAAATGCTATGCCCAAGATAACCATCCAGGTGCCGGCGGGGAAGTGGTTCATATAGCTCAGGCTATCACTTCCTTATGTCCGGTCGTGATGGTCAAGCGGTTTAAGGCATCCCTGTACATACCAGTTGCGTTGCTCCTGGGAGTATGGGTTCGAGTCACTTCTGGGGTGTGAGTTTTCAGTTGTATCTAGTCCTGGGGACCATTCAGGCTTGTTTGCATTTGTGTTCCTCACGTGTTGCCCCAAAAAAATGAGGTGATTTGATAAAATGCTATGCCCAAGATAACCATCCAGGTGCCGGCGGGGATGTGGTTCATATAGCTCAGGCTATCACTTCCTTATGTCCGGTCGTGATGGTCAAGCGGTTTAAGGCATCCCTGTACATACCAGTTGCGTTGCTCCTGGGAGTATGGGTTCGAGTCACTTCTGGGGTGTGAGTTTTCAGTTGTATCTAGTCCTGGGGACCATTCAGGCTTGTTTGCATTTGTGTTCCTCACGTGTTGCCCCAAAAAAATGAGGTGATTTGATAAAATGCTATGCCCAAGATAACCATCCAGGTGCCGGCGGGGAAGTGGTTCATATAGCTCAGGCTATCACTTCCTTATGTCCGGTCGTGATGGTCAAGCGGTTAAGGCATCCCTGTACATACCAGTTGCGTTGCTCCTGGGAGTATGGGTTCGAGTCACTTCTTGGTGTGAGTTTTCAGTTGTATCTAGTCCTGGGGACCATTCAGGCTTGTTTGCATATATATATATATATATATATATATATATATATATATATATATATATATTATATATATATATATATGTTATTAAATATGACCGAAAAAGTAAGATTAATAATTCTAACACGAATTTTCTCAATTTTCCTTATGTTTCTTTTTACTGATGACGGTAAATTAAAAATCAATTCTCCAAAATTCATTCTTTATTTTGGAGAATTTTGGAGAATTGATTTTTAATTTACCGTCATCAGTAAAAGAAACATAAGGAAAATTGAGAAAATTCGTGTTAGAATTATTAATCTTACTTTTTCGGTCATATTTAATAACATATGTCTACAGGAAAGACTGCTACCAAATATACTAATATATATATATATATATATATATATATATATATATATATATATATATATATATATATATATATATATATATATATCATTTGTCAGAAAATGCTCACCGAATTGATTGGGAGATGGCTTCTTTAATAACGAATTTAATTTTTTTTTTAACAGGAACATAATTGAATCTGCTTTAATAAAGATTACAAAAGAATGTAATTTGAATATTAGCAGTGGTTTATATACCTTAGATCTATTTTCGATAGATCAATTAAAGGTGATTTGAGTATGATCATTGATACACATTTATCTCACTAATTCATTGTAAATATTTACTATCGTATTCAATTACCATCCATTTGTGTGGGCCTATGGGTGGGAATAAATAGGAGCTGCCTCGCATGGGCCAATAGGCCTTCTGCAGTTCTTATGCGGCTCTTATTTGTATGCACCTAGGGAGCCGGTCGGCGAGCGGACAGCACCCTGGACTTGTGATCCTGTCGTCCTGAGTTCGATCCCAGGCGCAGGCGAGAAACAATGGGCAGAGTTTCTTTCACCCTATGCCCCTGTTACCTAGCAGTAAAATAGGTACCTGGGTGTTAGTCAGCTGTCACGGGCTGCTTCCTGGGGGTGGAGGCCTGGTCGAGGACCGGGCCGCGGGGACACTAAAAAGCCCCGAAATCATCTCAAGATAACCTAATTCCCATTAATTTTTTCAGTGTACCTCACCTCACTTCACCTCTCTCTGCTGTCTATATATTTGTCCAATGCTTAACTTGTAAATAATTCCTTCCTTCTGAAGATGTATTAATATACGAAAGTACTTAAAGAAATTCCTGTTTCAGTTCTTCCTCCGGGGTATATATATGACTAGTCGGCTTCCATTCCAACCTCGATATGACATTGATGATTAAGACATAGTTCAGTAATATTGGGTAATAATATGGTTGATTGTTAATATACAGGTGAGCGTTGATACCGTTGATGATGTTGGAGAGTGTTGTGGTAATAGTGACTCTGGTGCAAGGTCTGGCGGGCCTCGACAATCATGGTGACAGCTCGCAGGAAAAACACTATCAGCCAGAAGTTCAGGAACTTCCTGCTGGCACAATTAATCGTGCGCTGATCCTCCAGGAGGCGACGAATATTAGTGTTCTCGCACACAAATCACTATCACAGACAGGTGGTTTAGCACCAAATGTTCCTTCAAAAGTCGCTTATGATATCCCACCTGGTCGAGGTGTATACTATAATGATGTAGACCTAAATATAGAAGCAGAAAACAGTTTGAATTATTTGCAACATTCTGATAAGCAAAGGAACAAAAAATCTGAAACTGCCGAAGTGGTAGAAACAGTTGTAGAGATATCTGAGGCTCGGGCACCAGCTCTGGACAACACGGTGCTGCGTCGGGAGGGTGAGGCTCGGGAGCCAGCTCTGGACAACACGGTGCTGCGTCGGGAGGGTGAGGCTCGGGAGCCAGCTCTGGACAACACGGTGCTGCGTGGGGAGGGTGAGGCTCGGGAGCCAGCTCTGGACAACACGGTGCTGCGTGGGGAGGGTGAGGCTCGGGAGCCAGCTCTGGACAACACGGTGCTGCGTCGGGAGGGTGAGGCTCGGGAGCCAGCTCTGGACAACACGGTGCTGCGTCGGGAGGGTGAGGCTCGGGAGCCAGCTCTGGACAACACGGTGCTGCGTCGGGAGGGTGAGGCTCGGGAGCCAGCTCTGGACAACACGGTGCTGCGTCGGGAGGGTGAGGCTCGGGAGCCAGCTCTGGACAACACGGTGCTGCACCCGGGGGTTGAAGGAAGAGCAAGTGGAAGCTTCCCTCACGTCAAGGTCGCTATTGACGGCAGGCTCGCCAGGGACCACTTCCACCACTTCTGGCGTAGCACGGGACTCTGGTAAGTTATTTATTGTATTATTTACAATAGTTTTTAACGGTGTTAGAATCAATAAGAAAACATTAACCAGATATATATGTGAAACTAGGGTACTGAATGCTGTAATTAGTTTTTTTTTATTGACTGTTACTAAGACAGCAGTATTTGTAAAGCTTTCAAACTCGGTGACTTATTCCTGACAAGTTAAATTTAAAGTTAAAATATGTGGTATGCTAACAGTTGTATCGGCAGGATTGATTTTAAACTAGAAATAAAATAAAGGACGTAATTGGTATTTTTGTACACACAGTGAATGAGGTCTGGCATGGACACAGTGTCTTTAGTTTTAGCTTTAGAGTGTCACAGCTTTAGTCTTCGTTGCAAAGTATTCAGGGGTAAGGAGTTAAGTGGTTTTCTTGGATTTAAAATGTTTTTCTAATTTTATGAAATTGAGGGTTCCAATTGGAAATTGGAACCACCTACCAGCTTGGTGAGAGACGCTACCAGGTTGGTGAGAGACGCTACCAGCTTGGTGAGAGACGCTACCAGCTTGGTGAGAGACGCTACCAGGTTGGTGAGAGACGCTACCAGGTTGGTGAGAGACGCTACCAGGTTGGTGAGAGACGCTACCAGGTTGGTGAGAGACGCTACCAGCTTGGTGAGAGACGCTACCAGGTTGGTGAGAGACGCTACCAGGTTGGTGAGAGACGCTACCAGGTTGGTGAGAGACGCTACCAGGTTGGTGAGAGACGCTACCAGGTTGGTGAGAGACGCTACCAGGTTGGTGAGAGACGCTACCAGGTTGGTGAGAGACGCTACCAGCTTGGTGAGAGACGCTACCAGCTTGGTGAGAGACGCTACCAGGTTGGTGAGAGACGCTACCAGGTTGGTGAGAGACGCTACCAGGTTGGTGTGAGACACTACCAGGTTGGTGAGAGACGCTACCAGGTTGGTGAGAGACGCTACCAGGTTGGTGAGAGACGCTACCAGGTTGGTGAGAGACGCTACCAGGTTGGTGAGAGACACTACCAGGTTGGTGAGAGACACTACCAGGTTGGTGAGAGACGCTACCAGGTTGGTGAGAGACGCTACCAGGTTGGTGAGAGACGCTACCAGGTTGGTGAGAGAGACTACCTGGTTGGTGAGAGACACTACCAGGTTGGTGAGAGACGCTACCAGGTTGGTGAGAGAGACTACCTGGTTGGTGAGAGACACTACCAGGTTGGTGAGAGACACTACCAGGTTGGTGAGAGATGCTACCAGGTTGGTGAGAGAGACTACCTGGTTGGTGAGAGACGCTACCAGGTTGGTGTGAGACACTACCTGGTTGGTGAGAGACACTACCAGGTTGGTGTGAGACACTACCAGGTTGGTGAGAGACACTACCTGGTTGGTGAGAGACGCTACCAGGTTGGTGTGAGACACTACCTGGTTGGTGAGAGACACTACCAGGTTGGTGAGAGACGGTACCAGGTTGGTGAGAGAGACTACCAGGTTGGTGAGAGACGCTACCAGGTTGGTGAGGGACGCTACCAGGTTGGTGAGAGAGACTACCAGGTTGGTGAGAGACGCTACCAGGTTGGTGGGAGACGCTACCAGGTTGGTGAGAGACGCTACCAGGTTGGTGAGAGACGCTACCAGGTTGGTGAGAGACGCTACCAGGTTGGTGAGAGACGCTACCAGGTTGGTGAGAGACACTACCAGGTTGGTGTGAGACACTACCAGGTTGGTGAGAGACACTACCTGGTTGGTGAGAGACGCTACCAGGTTGGTGTGAGACACTACCAGGTTGGTGAGAGACACTACCAGGTTGGTGTGAGACACTACCAGGTTGGTGAGAGACACTACCAGGTTGGTGTGAGACACTACCAGGTTGGTGAGAGACACTACCAGGTTGGTGTGAGACACTACCTGGTTGGTGAGAGACACTACCAGGTTGGTGTGAGACACTACCAGGTTGGTGAGAGACACTACCTGGTTGGTGAGAGACGCTACCAGGTTGGTGTGAGACACTACCTTGTTGGTGAGAGACACTACCAGGTTGGTGTGAGACACTACCAGGTTGGTGAGAAACACTACCAGGTTGGTGAGAGACACTACCAGGTTGGTGAGAGACGCTACCAGGTTGGTGAGAGACGCTACCAGGTTGGTGAGAGACGCTACCAGGTTGGTGAGAGACGCTACCAGGTTGGTGAGAGACACTACCAGGTTGGTGAGAGACGCTACCAGGTTGGTGAGAGACACTACTAGGTTGGTGTGAGACGCTACCAGGTTGGTGAGAGACGCTACCAGGTTGGTGAGAGACACTACCAGGTTGGTGAGAGACACTACCAGGTTGGTGAGAGACGCTACCAGGTTGGTGAGAGACGCTACCAGGTTGGTGAGAGACACTACCAGGTTGGTGAGAGACGCTACCAGGTTGGTGAGAGACACTACCAGGTTGGTGTGAGACACTACCAGGTTGGTGAGAGACACTACCAGGTTGGTGAGAGACGCTACCAGGTTGGTGAGAGACGCTACCAGGTTGGTGAGAGAGACTACCTGTTTGGTGAGAGACACTACCAGGTTGGCGAGAGACACTACCAGGTTGGTGAGAGACGCTACCAGGTTGGTGAGAGACGCTACCAGGTTGGTGAGAGACGCTACCAGGTTAGTGAGAGAAGCTACCAGGTTGGTGAGAGAGACTACATGGTTGGTGAGAGACACTACTAGGTTGGTGAGAGACACTACCTGGTTGGTGAGAGACACTACCTGGTTGGTGAGAGACACTACCTGGTTGGTGAGAGACACTACCTGGTTGGTGAGAGAGACTACCAGGTTGGTGAGAGACACTACCAGGTTGGTGAGAGACACTACCAGGTTGGTGAGAGACACTACCAGGTTGGTGAGAGACGCTACCAGGTTGGTGAGAGACGCTACCAGGTTGGTGAGAGACGCTACCAGGTTGGTGAGAGAGACTACCTGGTTGGTGAGAGACACTACCAGGTTGGTGAGAGACGCTACCAGGTTGATGAGAGACGCTACCAGGTTGGTGAGAGAGACTACCTGGTTGGTGAGAGACACTACCAGGTTGGTGAGAGACACTACCTGGTTTGTGAGAGACACTACCTGGTTGGTGAGAGACACTACCTGGTTGGTGAGAGACACTACCTGGTTGGTGAGAGAGACTACCAGGTTGGTGAGAGACACTACCAGGTTTGTGAGAGACACTACCAGGTTGGTGAGAGACACTACAGGTTGGTGAGAGACACTACCAGGTTGGTGAGAGACACTACCAGGTTGGTGAGAGACACTACCAGGTTGGTGAGAGTCACTACCATGTTGCTGAGAGACACCAGGTTGGTGAGAGACACTACCAGGTTGGTGAGAGACGTACCAGTTTGGTGAGAGACACTACCTGGTTAGTGAGAGACACTACCTGGTTGGAGAGAGAGACTACCAGTTGGTGAGAGACACTACCAGGTTGGTGAGAGACACTACCAGGTTGGTGAGAGACACTACCAGGTTGGTGAGAGACACTACCTGGTTGGAGAGAGAGACTACCAGTTGGTGAGAGACACTACCTGGTTGGTGAGAGACACTACCAGGTGGTGAGAGACACTACCAGGTTGGTGAGAGACACTACCAGGTTGGTGAGAGACACTACCAGGTTGGTGAGAGACACTACCAGTTGGTGAGAGACACTACCTGGTTGGTGAGAGACACTACCTGGTTGGTGAGAGACACTACCAGTTTGGTGAGAGACACTACCTGATTGGTGAGAGACACTACCAGGTTGGTGAGAGACACTACCAGGTTGGTGAGAGACACTACCTGGTTGGTGAGAGAGACTACCTGGTTGGTGAGAGACACTACCTGGTTGGTGAGAGACACTACCAGGTTGGTGAGAGACACTACTGGTTGGTGAGAGACACTACCAGGTTGGTGAGAGACACTACCTGGTTGGTGAGAGACACTACCAGGTTGGTGAGAGACACTACCGGTTGGTGAGAGACACTACCAGGTTGGTGAGAGACACTACCAGGTTGGTGAGAGACACTACCAGGTTGGTGAGAGACACTACCAGGTTGGTGAGAGACACTACCTGGTTGGTGAGAGACACTACCTGGTTGGTGAGAGACACTACCAGGTGGTGAGAGACACTACCAGGTTGGTGAGAGACACTACCTGGTTGGTGAGAGACACTACCTGGTTGGTGAGAGACACTACCAGGTTGGTGAGAGACACTACCGGTTGGTGAGAGACACTACCAGGTTGGTGAGAGACATACCTGGTTGGTGAGAGACACTACCAGGTTGGTGAGAGACACTACCAGGTTGGTGAGAGACACTACCAGGTTGGTGAGAGACACTACCGGTTGGTGAGAGACACTACCTGGTTGGTGAGAGACACTACCTGGTTGGTGAGAGACACTACCTGGTTGGTGAGAGACACTACCTGGTGGTGAGAGACACTACCAGGTTGGTGAGAGACACTACCTGGTTGTGAGAGACACTACCAGGTTGGTGAGAGACACTACCTGGTTGGTGAGAGACACTACCAGGTTGGTGAGAGGACACTACATGGTTGGTGAGAGACACTACCAGGTTGGTGAGAGACACTACCAGGTTGGTGAGAGACACTACCTGGTGGTGAGACACTACCAGGTTGGTGAGAGACACTACCAGGTTGGTGAGAGACACTACCTGGTTGGTGAGAGACACTACCAGGTTGGTGAGAGACACTACCAGGTTGGTGAGAGACACTACCAGGTGGTGAGAGACACTACCAGGTGGTAAGAGACACTACCTGGTTGGTGAGAGACACTACCAGGTTGGTGAGAGACACTACCTGGTTGGTGAGAGACACTACCAGGTTGGTGAGAGACACTACCTGGTTGGTGAGAGACACTACCAGGTTGGTGAGAGACACTACCAGGTTGGTGAGAGACACTACCTGGTTGGTGAGAGACACTACCAGGTTGGTGAGAGACACTACCTGGTTGGTGAGGACACTACCTGGTTGGTGAGAGAGACTACCTGGTTGGTGAGAGACACTACCAG
>WNGS01069065.1:0-21718 GCA_020271785.1 Procambarus virginalis | reverse complement strand
ACAAACAAAATTTCCATTGCCATATATAAAATATAACTAAAAAGTTTCTAAAACGGAAAATATTCTTTCCAAAGTCGAATATTATGTTCCTTGCCCTGCCCTAGCTACTCTATATTATTCACTCATTTATCTTTATCTCACATTTTGTATTTGTCCTGGGAATTTCCACCCTTAAATACCTACTACCCCTAATACTCTACAAAAATCCGCAACTAAATAATCACAAATACCAGTCCCCGACACTATTTTGTTCCCTTACTGAAATAATAATAATAATTATTATTTTTATTTGCAAGAAGGTACAATGGGTGATTAGATTACATAAGACTGGTATTTTTACATTCATGCAAGCCACTAACATGCATAGCATTTCAGGAAATCCTTGAACATGTTAAATATCAAGTCTGTACATACTCTCAATGTTCGCTATATCTATAAAACTCTGAATTGCAATGACAATCCTGACCTTAAGCGCTTGTAATAGAACTCATATGGTCACCACACAGGAACAAATATCTTTGATATTCCTGGAGTGAGACTCGACCAAAGCAGAAATGCTATACACATTTATTTATTTATTTTATTTAAATATCAAGAAGGTACATTGGGATTGTGAGGATACATAGCATAGTAATTACATTCTTGTAAAGCCACTAGTACGCGCAGCGTTTCGGGCAGGTTCTTGATCTAAGAAACTTATAAGTAGGTAATACTTGCAAAATTTATGAAAATGATAACAGTTACATAGCATGAAAAATAAAAGACGAGAGAAAAATTGTAGGTATATTAAAGCGCATAGGTAGCTCAGAATGATTGCAATGACAGCTTGAATGGTAGTTTAACAAAACTTAGCAGGCACAATACAGCATATGGCTAGCACATAAAAGAAGACAGAAATGAACACAATGATAAAGTTGTTTGGATTAAGTACATAAAGACTGGGAGATTGGGTAACACTAGATACAGAGCAAATTTAAAGCTCAGTGTAGGAAACTGAGAAGATGAAATTAGGTACTTTTTGTTTTTGTTTTTAAATGAGGCAAAAGTTTGAAGTCGTGCTGTCTATGAGCACCATACCCGATGCTGTGTGCTAACTAATCCTGTGTGCTAACGAACAGCTGTGTACTATCCAAGCTATGTGCTACCCAAGCTATGTGCTATCCAAGCTGTGCTAATTGAAGCTGTGTGCTGAGGAACCGATGCTGTGTACGAAACTACGCTTTGATGCTGTGTACAAAACCCAATGTGGGGTATACGAAGCAATGCTCTGTGCTACACAATTCTTCACGCTGTGAACTAACTGCTGTACCAACTGCTAACAATGCTGCTGACAACTGCTGCACCAACTTCTAACAATCTGTGCCGAAAGCTGACAACTGCTGTGGTGCTGTGAGTAGGAACAGCACTACATGTACACAAGGTTAGGTAAGAAGTCAGTTGCTGCTGTGTTGTGCACTGCTGTGAACTTTTGCAGTAAAATGCTTGTGTACTTTGTAAAATTAAAGTAATTACAGTGAATTCTTAACTAACATATACAGTGCAGTAAGTGTTTAGTATTCTGAGGAACATTAAAGTGATAAGTTTACATTTATACAGAAAAAATGGCAAATATACCTCAGTTTCCTGCATTTGATCCTGACTGTGACCAGACAAACCTGTCACAGATGTGGATCAAATGGCTTAAATGGTTTGAAATTTGTTGATAGTTTCTGACATCAAAAGTGCTGAAAGAAAGCGTGCTTTTCTACTTCATTATGTAGGTGATAGAGTTTGTGATATCTTTGATACACTGAAAGACACTGGTGGTGCCAAAGATTATGACACTGCCAAAGCCAAATTAACTGAGCACTTCAAACCAAGACAAAATACTGCAATGGAAATTATGCATTTCAGGAGGGCAAAACAACTCTCTAATGAAACTGTTGATCAATACCATACACGTCTGCAGGATTTAGCAGCCCATTGTGAGTTTGCTGATGTTGACAAAGAAATCAAACAGCAAATAATTGAAACATGCACATCTACATGTCTCCGTCGAATAGCTCTAGAACTTGTTGATGATGAAAGTTCTCTTACCATGATGCTGGATATGGCTCGCCGAATGGAAGATGCCACATGTGATGCTCGTGTCATAGAGTGCAGTGCCAACAACAGTTCAGCCACTGTTACTAACAGTGATGAGGTATGTAAGGTTCAGGGAGTACACCGTGATCAAAGAAGATATCATGGCAAACCTAACCGCAAATTGAGCCGACAACCACATCACACCTGGAATCATGGAACAAGACTCAAGCAGTCACAACGACCCACATCAGAACGTGTCAACAATAAATGTTACAATGGTGGAGAAGACTACCCACACCAAGATAATGTTTGTCATGCTCAAGGTAAGAAGTGCTATGAGTGTGGAAAATTAGGTCATTTTGGTGCTATGTGTCGCTCCGCACTAAAGACTTTTATTTTATTTATTTTATTTTACTTTATGATTATTATTTTTCTTATTATTTTTTATTTTACATTATATTGTCAGTCTCTACTGATTTTTTGTTTTTTTTTATTTTATCTAACTTCTGTGTCCTTCCTGGCTATCTATTGGATCTCTATTTTACTTCTAAATTGTTACTATTTTATTGTATTTGCTTTTATTCTTGTGTTTTGCTATATCATGTATCTTGTATCGTGATCCCTCTGCATCTCTATGCACACTGATATTGATCCTGATCAAAATCTTCTGTCTCATATCTACACCAACCAGCACATTGATCATCATTATTGCAAGTATTTCACAGCACACCAGGCTAAAAACAAACTCCAAAATAACACCTGTTTATCAGTTTACAACCAAAATGTTAGATCACTTGGTAAACATTTTGACGATTTAAATGCATTACTCACAGCACTAGGTACTAACTTATCGTTCATTATTCTAACAGAAACTTGGCTAAATAAAGACTATACCCAACTCTACAACTTAGCTGGTTATAAAGCCATTCATAACTGTAGGCCAATAAAAAAGGTGGTGGCACAGCTATATATTACCGAGATACATTTATCTGCAACAGTATTATTAGTGACAGAGATGACTACTGTGAATATACTTTTGCTCAGTTTACAATTAAATCCCTTAAATCCTCATTGACTATTGGAGCCATCTATAGATTTCCCAATACTAACATAGCTTCTTTCTCAGACAACCTAAGTAATCTTATTATAAACAACAATCTCAACAAAAACCACATCATTCTGGGAGGAGACTTTAATATTGACCTGGGTCAACAAAATTGCTCTCAAGTTGACTATTTCCTTAACAGCATGAACTCCTGTATGCTAATCCCCACAATCACCAAACCACCCGAGTCACTCAAACATCAGCCACTACCTTGGACCACATATGGACAAACATAACAGCTCCCCTTGTATCTGGTATAATCTACGACAGAACAACTGACCACTATCCTACCTTTCTCATAGCGAACATGGACATAACACCACCAAAAGCAAGAAACTTTCATTTAGGCTACACAGTGAATCAGCTTTGGGCAATCTTACAGATGCATTTCACAATATTAACTGGGATTCTGAATTCAATAATACCCAGGATATAAATTCATTAGCTAACCTCTTCCTCTCCAAAACTCTAAGCCTCTACAACCTTCATTGTCCCCTTCTTACCAAGCAAGTAACTGACAAAAGATTAAACAATCCATGGCTCACAAGCGGCATTCTCAATTCAATCAACAAGAAACATGAATATGAAAAGAACTTAGGATTGGCCTAGTTTCAAAGGAAGTAGCTAAAAGGTAATCATCAATGCTTACCAGTATCATAAGAAAGGCAAAACTTGCATATTATGTGAATAGATTCAATGAAGCAAAAGGCAACATGAAAAGCACTTGGAAAACCATCTCTAGTATCCTAGGAACTAAACAACACTCACATAACCAAATAAAACTCTACAAGGATGGGGATATACCGTCATCTGATTTAGAAATGGCAAATGAATTTAATAGTTTCTTTTCATCGGTTGGTGCTAATCTTGCCAGTAAAATCCCACAGACTCAGACACATATTAACACATATCTCTCAGGCAGCTATCCAAACTCTCTTCTCCTTTCACCAATCAGCCCGGAAGATGTTGTGTCCATCATTCACTCTCTAAAAACAAGGCAGGGAACACCAGTGAAATTCCTCCATTGTATACAAGAGAGCCTCCCATGCCCTTGCCCCACCCATAGCCCTACTGTTCAACAAATCTATAGAGTGTCACACCTTCCCTGATATCCTCAAAAAAGCAAGAGTAACGCCAGTCCATAAAGGAGGCAATCCGGCGGACAAACAATTATAGACCAATATCAAATCTACCCATTCTATCAAAAATATTTGAAAAAATTATTTACAAACAGCTCTATTCCTACCTCGTAAAATTCGACATACTCAGCCCCTGCCAGTTTGGCTTCAGGTCCCAAAAGAGCACCAACGATGCAATCATTAGTCTCCTTGACGTAATCTACTCAGCACTTGACAAAAATGAGTTTCCGATTGGACTCTTCATTGACCTAAGAAAAGCCTTTGATACTGTTAATCACAACTACCTCTTACTTAAACTCCAGCATTATGGAATCCGAGGCCTGCCCTTGACTACATCCGATCCTATCTTAGTGACAGACACCAATATGTAACTATCAATGAAACAACTTCTTCCACTCTACCAATTACCGTTGGAGTGCCACAGGGCAGTATCTTAGGACCTCTTCTATTTCTTATATATATAAACGATCTGCCTAATGTCTCTAATATTCTCAAACCTATATTGTTTGCTGACGATACTACTCTTATCTATTCAGACCTCAACCCACATACACTAAATAATGTTGTGAATAATGAATTAAAAAAAGTCCACTTATGGATGTCAACTAACAAACTAACATTAAACATCGAAAAGACTTACTACATCTTATTTGGAAGCAAATCATCAAATGCAATTCAGCTACAGATAGACAACATTAACATCAGTAATAAAAATGATGGCAAGTTTCTTGGCCTATTCCTAGACAAGAGACTCAACTTCAGCACCCACATTCAACACATAACTAAGAAAGTCTCTAAGACAGTTGGTATACTCTCCAAAATCAGATATTATGTTCCTAACTCTGCTCTCCTCTCTCTCTATTATGCTCTAATCTACCCCTATCTTAATTATGGTATCTGTGCATGGGGGTCTACCACTGCAAACCACCTTAAGCCCATCATCACCCAGCAAAAATCTGCTATCAGAATAATAACTAACTCTGCTTTCAGACAACACTCAGCTCCCTTGTTTAAATCCCTAAACTTGCTAAATATTAACTCCCTCCACACATTCTCTTGTGTCAACTACATCTACAAAACCCTGTTCTTAAATGCAAACCATGCTCTGAAACTCTCTCTGGACAGATGTAATAGGACCCATTATCACCACACCAGAAATAAATATCTCTTTGATATCCCCAGGGTCAAACTTAATCTGTGTAAACACTCTATGCAAATTAAGGGACCTAGTCTATGGAACTCACTCCCTAGTGAATTGAAAAACTGTAAAACTTTTGCCTTATTTAAAACAAAACCAAAAAGTACTTAATTTCATCTTCTTAGTTTCCTACACTGAGCTTTATTTTTTGCTCTGTATCTAGTGTTACCCAATCTCCTAATTCTTATGTATTTAACCCAAACAACCTTATCATTGTGTTCATTGCTGTCTTCCTTTATGTGCTAGCCATTTGCTGTATTGTGCCTACCAAATTTTGTCAACTACCATTCAAGCTTTCATTGCAATCAATCTTAGCTACCTAAGTGCTTTATTATACTGTACCTACAATTTTCTCTCATCTTTTTTTTTTCTTTTTTCTTTTCTTGCCATGTAACTGTTATCATTTCTTTTTTATAATTTTTGCTAGTATTTACCTACTAAAAATTTTCTTAGATTAAGAACCTGCCCGAAACGCTGCGCGTACTAGTGGCTTTACAAGATTGTAATTACCATATTATATATTCTCACATTCCCAATGTACCTTCTTGTATATGAATAAATAAATAAATAAATAAATAAATTTACCTGATAATTGTTTTGTTGTTGTTACTGGCGGAGAATAAAACCATGTGGACGAAGATCGTTTCTCTTACTACAACCATTACAGGTTCTACTACCCAAAATCATTTACGTCCTCTAATTACTCAACACAAAGCCGCTATTAGGACAATATCCAACTCTGGCCCCAGACATCACTCGGTACCCCTACTCAAATCTCTGAATATGTTAGATATTAAGTCACTACACATTCTCTCATGTGTATTATACATATATAAAACGCTGAACTGTAATGCCAATCCTGACCTCAAAAGTTTCATTGAAGGTTGTAACAGAACCCATGAGCACCACACCAGAAATAAATACAGTTTTGATATTCCAAGAGTACGACTTAATCAAACTAGAAATGCTCTACAAATCAAGGGACCCAGAATGTGGAATGACCTTCCCAACCATGTTAAAGACTGTACCTCTCTCAACCAGTTTAAGATAAAAACGAAGCACTACCTAATAAATTCCCTGTAACCTACCTTTTAGGTTACAGACTTCAATCTACCCAGTTAAAAATGGAGAATAGTAAACAATAACATTATAGCAGGAAGTCAACCTGGAAATAACCAACCACAGGTCAGAGAACTACTGAGATTCTGTGACAAATTCTCGCTCAGTCAGCAGTTTACAGAACCAACTAGGAACGAAAACACGCTGGACTTGATATTCACGAACACTGAGGAGCTAATCAGAGACATTACTGTCTCAGACACTACGTACTCGGACCACAAGCTCATTGAAGTGCAAACTAACATTAATAACGGTAGTAGGTCCAAGAGAATCAACAAGCGAGAAGGGCTATTCAATAAATTCAATTTTAATAATAAAAGGATAGACTGGGAGAAAATAAACAGGGAACTTACACACATTCAATGGGAAAATGTCCTAAGAAATAAAAATCCTACACAAGGAATAGAAAAACTGACTTCTGAAGCATATGAAGTCTGTCTGAAACATGTTCCTTTGAGGAAAGCCAGAAAGAGGTCCAATGTAGAAAGATAACGCAGACGACATTATAAAAGGAGGAAGAAAGTAACGGAAATGCTTAAGCATACACGACTCTCCATACAGAGAAGAAATAATTTAAACAAGGAGATTGAAGAAATCGAACAGAGACTGAGGCATTCCTATCAGACTGAAGAAAGGCAACTAGAACAGAAAGCAATTCAAGAAATAAAGAAAACCCCAAAATATTTCTTCACATATGCTAAATCAGAAACGAAAACCATTGTCAGTATTGGACCTATTCGTATTAGCGAAGGTACATACACAGAGGATGACAAAGAAATTAGTGAAATCCTAAAAAAGCAGTATGAAGACATGTTCAGCACTCCGATACTCAGCATGAAAGTGGAAGATTCGGACACTTTCTTTATGAATGATACTCAAACACCTGTAAATATAACTGATATCAGCACGAGCGTGGCAGACTTTGAAAGACAAATTGACATGCACTCAGCCCCGGGTCCAGACTCATGGAATTCAATATTTATAAAGAAAGGCAAAGTGCCAGTAGCACAGGCGCTCAGTATAGTGTGGAGGAAGAGCTTGGACACTGGGGAGATACCAGATGCACTTAAAGCAGCAGACATTGCCCCTCTACACAAGGGTGGTAGCAAAGCATTGGCAAAGAATTATAGACCAGTTGCACTAACGTCCCACATAATAAAAGTATTTGAGAGAGTGATCAGGAGTCAGATCACTAGATTCATGGAAACCAATGACCTCCACAATCCAGGCCAACTTGGATTTAGAGCAGGAAGGTCATGCCTCTCACAGCTACTTGACCACTATGACAAAATCACGGAGGCATTAGAGGAAAAACATAATGCAGATGTCATATACACTGATTTTGCAAAGGCATTCGACAAATGTGACCATGGAGTGATTGCACACAAAATGAGGTCAATGGGTATAACTGGTAAAGTAGGACGCTGTTAGTTAGTTTAGTTCATTTATTATGCACCCCATACCCATCTTGTGGGCGGTAGTGGAAAGGGTTACAGAGGCACATAATGGGCTCAGGGACTGAACCCCACAATTCATTTAGCTAAGCAAGTTACAATCTTGATGAGCTAGTTACAAAATTCAATATAAGTCGTCACATCAACAATGGGTTCGAGATCGACCTCAAGTACAGGTTCTAAATTAAGCAACTGACATATGTGGAGAGCTAGTGTCAAAATTTATATGTTTGTCCTGCACACCGCCTCCCATCCAGTGGGCAGCGGTGGATAGGTTACAATCACTCAGTTACTACCTACAGTTAGCAAACTGGGGATATTTGGCTAAAATTTCTGGTAGCAGATCATTTTGAATGAATGAAATATTTACACATCGCTGGAACATTGGTTATAGAATTGTCTCTAAATTCACGTATCTTTTCGCACTCCATCACATAGTGACGGAGGGTGTGCGAATAATTTTGTTGACACAGTTTACATTTGGTCAGGTCTACATCGGCAGATAATGAGAATTCCCAGAGATACTTGTAACCGAGTCTAAGCCGAGCAGCAGTAACATCTAGAAGTCTGCTGATTTTATTGGATGATCCATAGATGTGTGGCTCCTCTTGCATGATAGTATGATGATAGATGGAATTACTGGTGTCAATTTCACTTTGCCTCAGATCTACAAGATCTTGTTGAAGTTCTCGGTGTACTTCTGCTCTCAGATTGCTCATTGACAATCCAAGGTTACACTCAACGGCTCCTTTAAAGGCAGATTCTTTGGCTAACTTATCAGCTCTATCATGCATTCGGAGGCCAACATGAGATGGAGACCACATGAAATGGACTCTGTTACCATCCTTAATAATTTTGTTGTATTTGTGTCTAGCTTCGGACACGAGCATGTTACAGTTATGTCTTAAAGAGTTGAGAGCATTTAAGGATGATAAGGAGTCACTTACAATTAATGTATCAAGTTTGGAGACTTGTACACATTTCAGTGCAAGGATCAAGGCAAATAGTTCGGTCTGAAGGGTAGAGGCCCAATTGTTTATACGGACTCCCCACTCAAAGTACAAGCCATCGCCCATTGTCAGAACAACTGCACTTCCAGCTGCACCCGTGGTGCGGTGTAGGGAACCATCAGTGTATATGATTTGAGAGAATGCTCTGTGGACAGAGCATCAATATGGCTTAAGGCGTTGAGCTTTGCCTCAAGACGAAGCTTGGGCTTATCTCTAATTTTCTTCTTGGGTGGAAAGGGAGGGATTAAAACTGGAAAGGGTGTAACCTCCCACGGTGCAGGAAAGTGCCGTTGTTGTTTCTCTTGGTACAAATCATGAACCCCATACATTCTGAGTTGAGTTCCAGTTTTTGTTATCCATTTGGAACAATGCTGATCTTTGTTACGACTCTGGGTTCTTTAGATGGAAACCAGAGGTCAAAATTGAGCTTATTAACGACAATATGGCAGGGCACGCATAGAGAGCTGTAGCTGTTTGTAATCATCCCTGCCAGAAGTACGACTATTCGTGTTGCTCACAAAGCATTTAGACTCGTAAACTTGTTGTGGATTAAGTAACATTGTTATAAGTTTAACTACCTGTAGAATGAGGAAAGTAGCAATATGAGGCATAAGGGGAAGATGTTTTAATGTGTATAGCTGTATGATCAATTGGGCTCTTCCCGGCACCACACACACGCATGCTGCAGGGCTCGAGACTGAGACGGTCTTCTCTGCTGACTGCCTGTGCTGTTCAGACGCGCTCTCCTCCTTCCTCTTAATTCTTTATTTCTGTGACTTAGTTGGTTAAGTACTCCAGTACTCATTTTTGTATATGTCTGGCATACCTATCGTTATATGTGTAGAGTAGTATACCTGGGTGTAGTAAGTGTTATTTAAGTTTTTATATTACCTGCTATGCTAACGGGGGTCCCAGTGTAACCACGTGGTCCCCTACCCTAAGCTGACTCCAGTGTGTTATAGTAGAGCTTTACCCTAGCTTGTTTCCAGTGTAAACCTTGTATCCTGCTTATGTGGACCAAGGCTTTTAACGTAAGATTGTGTGGTAAAGTTAGTATTAAATTGTTATTGGTGTGATTGTGTATGGGGGGTGTTAAGGGGTTAATAAATAAGTAAGTTTGAACAGAGTATCCCTTGTTCCTGTGTGGGAGTACAATAATCTATTCCTAGACTAACCGGGTTTAGTAGCAAGCATTTATTACTGTGGATATTTTATTTTGGGGGCCGGGCCTTTTGATTCTCCCATATCTTGATACCTCTATTCTACTTACCCTTACCCCTTAATAGTACCAGTTTCCCCATAGCAAAGCCCACAATTTTTATAACAATCTTCAATAAAGTAAGTCTGGAGGGCTTCTGTGCAAGGATTAGGATGAGTTAGCCTAAGCATTTTTATACCAATTTGACAGTTAATTTCAGTAACACGATCAACAACGCTCAGAATATTAAGTTCCTTTCTCATATTAAGTATCTTTGTGGTATGAGGGCACCCAAGGATTATCCTCAAGGCTTCGTTCTGCAATTTTTCAAGCCCTCCAAGCTTTCTTTCAGGCATCAAAACAAGCAGAGGTGCAGCATAATCCACTAAAGATCTGATGTATGCAAGGTACATCATTTTGACAATTCTGACATTGGCACCATAGCCTGAGTGATAACCTGCAACAGCCTTGAGAGCTCGGAGCCTCTCTTTATACTGACGACAGAGTCTGAATACAACAGGACCATACAGTGGCACCTCAAGGCCAAGGTATTTGAATCTGTTTACATAGTCAAGCTGGGAGCCATCAGATAGTTGCATCTTGCGAACAGCTCCTCCCTGCCTGGATGGGCGCCGATTTAGTATCTTTGTTTTCTCTGCTGAGATAATTAAACCTAGGTCTTGACATGAATCTAATACAGAGTTAAGAGTGTTCTGCGTGTTAGCATACTCAGTGGTGTGTATCATTATATCATCAGCATAGCTAATGATGTGGACGTTGGGTTTGCTCGGTATAGAGTTTAACAGCGTGTTTATTAAGATATTAAATAAGGTAGGACTGAGGACACCACCCTGCGGGGTACCTAGTTCAAAGTCTCTTGTTACACTCCTATGCCCCTGGAAAAATACAGATGAATTCCTGTTGGATAAGTAACCCCTGATCCAACAAAGAAGCCGACCACCAATATTCATTCTTGCAAGCTCACTCAAGATAACATGTCTATTTGCAATATCAAAGGCAGACTTAAGATCTGGGAAGGTGGTATATGACTTTTCAGTGTGCAGGGTAAGAAAGGTAGTGATGCAATGATGCACACTCCTTCCATGCATGAAGCCATATATCTGTGGGGATAGCATGGTTCTTATTCTATGGAGGAGACGGTTTAGGACCATTCTCTCGAATGTTTTGCAAATGCAGCTAGTAAGGGAAATTGGGCGGAAAGCATTCTCTTGATTGGGCTTGGGAATTGGAATGAATATACTGTTGGTCCAAGAGATAGGAAGTTCCCCAGTAACATAGTTCATATTATACAGCTCAAGCAGGGGATTCCCTGGTACTAAAGGACCTGTTAAAAGCTCTGTACCTCAAGGTACAGTCCTTGCACCACTGCTGTTCCTTATTCTAATATCCGACATAGACAAAAACACAAGACACAGCTTCGTGTCATCGTTTGCAGATGATACAAAAATCAGCATGAAAATTACCTCTGCTGAAGACATTGATAAACTAGAAACAGATATTAACAAAGTTTTCGATTGGGCAGCAGAAAAAAACATGGTGTTTAACGGTGATAAATTTCAGGTACTCAGATACGGCAAAAATGAGGATCTTAAACATAATACAGGGTACAAAACACAATCGAATCTGCCCATAGTAGGAAAACGGAATGTCAAGGATTTGGGAATAATGATGTCCGACGACCTAACGTTTAGGGAGCATAACCAAGCAAGTATTGCGTCAGCCAGAAAAAATGATTGGATGGATTACGAGAACCTTCAAGTCCAGAGATCCCATCACAATGGTTGTCCTCTTCAAATCACTTGTGTTGTCCCGTCTTGAGTACTGCTCGGTACTCACTTCCCCCTTCAGAGCAGGAGAGATTGCTGAAATTGAAGGAATACAGAGAACATATACGGCACGCATAGACGAGATAAAGCAACTAAATTAATGGGATCGTCTCAAAGCTCTCCAAATGTACTCACTAGAAAGGAGACGAGAGAGATATCAAATAATATACACATGGAAAATACTGGAGGAACAGGTCCCAAATCTGCACAGTAAAATAACAACGTACTGGAGTGAACGACATGGAAGAAAATGCAGAATAGAACCAGTGAAGAGCAGAAGTGCCATGGGCACAATCAGAGAACACTGCATGAACATCAGAGGTCCACGGTTGTTCAACGTCCTACCAGCAAGCATCAGAAATATTACAGGAACAACCGTGGACATCTTCAAGAGGAAACTAGATTGTTTCCTTCAAGGAGTGCCGGACCAGCCGGGTTGTGGTGGGTATGTAGGCCTGCGGGCCACTCCAAGCAACAGCCTGGTGGACCAAACTCTCACAAGTCAAGTCTGGCATCGGGCCGGGCTTGGGGAGTAGAAGAACTCCCAGAACCCCATCAACCAGGTATCAACCAGGTACCTTAATTGCCCCTCTATTATCAATCCATGTCTGTTTTTTTAAACAACGCTGTTTGTCGACCTAATTGTATTTGTGCTGCTTTTTCAGCCATGTTTCCCCCTTTTTTTATCTCTATTTTTATTTGTTCTCAACACATTATATTCTTTATACTCAATTAGTATTAAGCTTTAGTCATTAATGTTTAGGCATTGTATGTACTATTTATTTATTTATTTATTTATTTATTTATTTATTTATTTATTTATTTATTTATTTATTTATACATATACAAGAAGGTACATTGGGAATGTGGGGATACATAACATGGTAATTACAATCTTGTAAAGCCACTAGGACGCGCAGCGTTTCGGGCAGGTCTTTAATCTAAAAAAAATTTTAAGTAGGTAAATACTTGCAAAATTTAAAAAAAATGAAAAGAGTTACATGGCAAGAAAAAAAAGATGAGAGAAAATTGTAGGTACAGTATATTAAAGCACTTAGGTAGCTAAGATTGATTGCAATGACAGCTTGAATGGTAGTTGACAAAAATTGGTAGGCACAATACAGCATATGGCTAGCACATAAAAGAAGACAGCAATGAACACAATGATAAGGTTGTTTGGGTTAAATACATAAAAATTAGGAGATTGGGAAACACTAGGTACAGAGCAAATTAAAGCTCAGTGTAGTAAAATAAGAAGATGAAATTAGGTACTTTTTGGTTTTGCTTTTAAATAAGGCAGAAGTTTTACAGTTTTTCAATTCACTAGGGAGTGAGTTCCATAGACTAGGTCCCTTAATTTGCATAGAATGTTTACACAGTGTAGTAAAAGTGTTATTGTATTATTGTACCCGGATGGATGCTCGCTTGACTGTTTTGTTTGGATGCTAGCTTGACTGTTTTGTTTGGATGCTCGCTTGACTGTTTTGTTGTTGTCAGACCAGCTGTGTCGTGCCTGTGTACAGGTTAGTTTATGTTCACTCATAGTTAATTTCTATTTGTTCTAGTGTTAGTCATGTGTACTTTGCTTATTATATTATATATCTTAAGCACTGTTAGTCTTTATAAGTTTTGTATAATATATGGCTTGTGTATTGCAGGATGTAACTGTACTGCACAATGACAGCCCCTTTCACTGCTGGTGAAATTGCTGACCTGGAGAGCGTGCAGAGGTCCTTTACTGCTAGAATCCACTCGGTAAAACATCTAAACTATTGGGACCGACTTAAGAGCCTAAATCTGTATTCCCTTGAGCGCAGGCGGGAGATATACATAATAATTTACACGTGGAAAATATTAGAGGGGCTGGTCCCAAACCTGCACACAGAAATAACATCACATGAGACCAGAAGACATGGCAGGATGTGCAGAATACCCCCGTTGAAAAGCAGAGGTGCAACTGGTACTCTGAGAGAGAACTCTATCAACATCAGAGGCCCGAGACTGTTCAACACGCTTCCACTACACATAAGGGACATAACTGGCAAACCCCTCACAGTGTTCAAGAGAGAACTGGATAAGCACCTCCAAAGGATACCTGATCAACCAGGCTGTGACTCATACGTCAGGCTGCGAGCAGCCGCGTCCAACAGCCTGGTTGATCAGTCCAGCAACCAGGAGGCCTGGTCGATGACCGGGCCGCGGGGACGATAAGCCCCGGAAGCACCTCAAGGTATCCTCAAGGTAAGGTACTGTAATTATTTGTTCAATAAAGCCACATGTCTGGCAATGCTTCTCCTTTACCTCAATTTATTGAACAAATAATTCAGCCAGTGAACATGGAGCGGTTACTACGGCCCGAGCGGTTTGCTACTGACCCGAACGCCACCAACGCCGCTCAAGAATGGCGTCACTGGCTCAAGACGTTCCAAAACTTCACTCTTGCAGTAGAAGAAAATACTCCCACCGTGGACAAGCTGTGTCTCTTAATAAACTACGTTGCTCCACGTGTGTTCGACTACATAGCTGACTGCACTACGTATGATGCTGCTGAAAAATCCCTAACAGAACTGTTTGTGAAGCCCAAGAATGAAGTATTCGCAAGGTATGTGCTTGTACCCTTCAGACTGAACTATTTGCCTTGATCCTTGCACTGAAATGTGTACAAGTCTCCAAACTTGATACATTAATTGTAAGCGACTCCTTATCATCCTTAAATGCTCTCAACTCTTTAAGACACAACTGTAACATGCTCGTGTCCGAAGCTAGACACAAATACAACAAAATTATTAAGGATGGTAACAGAGTCCATTTCATGTGGTCTCCATCTCATGTTGGCCTCCGAATGCATGATAGAGCTGATAAGTTAGCCAAAGAATCTGCCTTTAAAGGAGCCGTTGAGTGTAACCTTGGATTGTCAATGAGCAATCTGAGAGCAGCAGTACACCGAGAACTTCAACAAGATCTTGTAGATCTGAGGCAAAGTGAAATTGACACCAGTAATTCCATCTATCATCATACTATCATGCAAGAGGAGCCACACATCTATGGATCATCCAATAAAATCAGCAGACTTCTAGATGTTACTGCTGCTCGGCTTAGACTCGGTTACAAGTATCTCTGGGAATTCTCATTATCTGCCGATGTAGACCTGACCAAATGTAAACTGTGTCAACAAAATTATTCGCACACCCTCCGTCACTATGTGATGGAGTGCGAAAAGATACGTGAATTTAGAGACAATTCTATAACCAATGTTCCAGCGATGTGTAAATATTTCATTCAAAATGATCTGCTACCAGAAATTTTAGCCAAATATCCCCAGTTTGCTAACTGTAGGTAGTAACAGAGTGATTGTAACCTATCCACCGCTGCCCACTGGATGGGGGGCGGTGTGCAGGACAAACATATAAATTGTGACACTAGCTCTCCACATATGTCAGTTGCTTAATTTAGAACCTGTATTTGAGGTCGATCTCGAACCCATTGTTGATGTGACGACTTATATTGAATTTTGTAACTAGCTCATCAAGATTGTAACTTGCTTAGCTAAATGAATTGTGGGGTTCAGTCCCTGAGCCCATTATGTGCCTCTGTAACCCTTTCCACTACCGCCCACAAGATGGGTATGGGGTGCATAATAAATGAACTAAACTAAAAAAACACGACGCCAAGAACCCGGTGAGTCACTTGATCAGTTTCTTCAGGCTTTAAAGTTATTAGCTAAAGATTGCCAGTTCAAAGCAGTGACTGCTGTAGAAGCCATGATAACTATGTGAGAGATGCTTTCATTAATGGGCTAGGTTCTGCCACAATAAGGCAGCGCTTACTTGAAAATAGAACTTTAGACTTACAGTCAGCCTTTGACCAGGCTCACACTCTAGAAACGGCACAGAAACTTTCTGCCTCTTATGCTCAGCCAGGGGTTACAAATGCTGCCATGGCACTCTCATTGGACCTGGAGGACTTAGGAGGACAAGAAAGTGCAGAAGAAAAAGTTGACACAGTTTCTGCAGCTACAACTAGTGGTTTTAAGTGCTTCTTTTGCGGTTACACTCGACATCCTCGCAGTCGATGTCCGGCTAGAGAGGCTCTGTGTATGAATTGCAAGAAAAAGGGTCATTATGCTAAGGTCTGCCGATCTCTGAAACAGACTAATAGTGCTTCAAACACCCAACATTCCGCTGCTATGCTTGCTACTTTAGCTGGGACTTCGCCCGCATGCCTCAATAAATCAGTGCTTAGCTCTAAGATCAATGGTATTCCAGTCAGTGCACTGATTGACACTGGTAGCTCTGAGAACTTTATTCATAAGAATATTGCCGACCAGAGTGGGTTACTCGTCTATCCTGACAATGGGGCAGTTTCTATGGCTACTGTATCGTTCTCTTCAAAATTCCTGGGTCAGTGTTCTGTAGACTTAGAATTACAAGGAGAAACTTACCATGGTGTGAATCTCAAAGTGTTACCCGATTTGTGTGCTGATGTGATTTTAGGTCATAACTTTTTACAAAATCATTCTGTGCTTGAGATGGCTTTTGGAGGAGATAGACCTCCTCTTAGAATATGTGGATTAGCTGCCGTCAAAGTTCCGGCTCCATCTCTCTTCAGTAATTTAGCACCAGACTGCAA
This sequence comes from Procambarus virginalis, assembly GCA_020271785.1. Lineage (NCBI taxonomy): Eukaryota > Metazoa > Arthropoda > Malacostraca > Decapoda > Cambaridae > Procambarus > Procambarus virginalis. The sequence continues at coordinate 4,955 of WNGS01069065.1, read as the reverse complement.
GCCGATTGCTGTAAAATCCAGACGCTATTCTGAGGCTGACAAGTTGTTTATTAAATCTGAGACCGCTCGGATGCTACGTGAAGAGATAATTAGACCCAGTCATTCTCCATGGAGAGCCCAGGTATTAGTAACTAAAGGAGAACATCACAAGAAAAGAATGGTTGTAGATTATTCACAAACAATCAATCGATTCACGGGGCTGGATGCCTACCCCTTACCACACATAGATGAGATTGTGAATAATGTTGCTAGATTTAAAGTATACAGCACTCTGGACTTGAGAAGTGCTTACCATCAAGTGGGTTTAACAGAGGAAGAAAAACCCTATACAGCCTTTGAAGCTTGTGGGAAGCTTTTTGAATTTAATCGTATCCCTTTTGGGGTCACTAATGGAGTGGCTAGTTTTCAAAGGGTAATTGATGGCATCCTTGAGAAAGAAGGAGTGGAGGGTACCTTCGCTTACGTTGATGATGTCTGTGTGTGTGGAGAGTCTGAGGAAGACCATGATAAAAATCTGAAACATTTTATGGACGTTGCGAGAAGATATAACCTGACCCTGAATCTTGAAAAGTGTAGTTTTCGACTCAGGTCTATAAAGCTGTTGGGATATCTTATACAAGAAGGAGAAATTAGACCTGACCCGGAACGCCTCGAGCCACTGTTAAAACTTCCACTACCAAGTAACACAGGTTCTTTACGCAGAACAATGGGAATGCTTGCACATTACTCTCGTTGGGTGCTGAGTTTTTCTGAGAAGATCCGTCCTCTCTCTCATGCCAATGATTTTCCCTTATCTGCTGCTGCTGCGAAAGCTTTTGAAGGATTGAAACAAGACATTGCTGAGGCAGTGGTTCGAGCAATCGACCCAACAACTCCTTTCACTGTGGAAACCGATGCTTCAGATCATGCTATTGCCGCTACCCTAACCCAGAATGAACAACCAGTAGCTTTCTTCTCCCGAACACTTTCAAATAGTGAACAAAGGCACTCATCAGTGGAGAAGGAAGCGTATGCCATTGTGGAAGCCCTAAGGAAGTGGCGACACTATCTTATTGGTCGCCATTTTCGGCTTGTGACTGACCAGCGCAGTGTCGCTTTTATGTTTAACTCTAACTCAGCTGGTAAGATTAAAAATGATAAAATTGCTAGATGGCGAGTCGAACTCTCCTGTTACCACTATGACATTGTATATCGCCGAGGTAAAAAGAACATACCAGCTGATGCATTCTCACGTGTATGTGGTGCCACCAGTGTGGATGAATTAAAGGAATTGCATGACAATCTGTGTCACCCTGGAGTGTCTCGTATGGCTCATTTTGTCCGATGTCGAAATCTGCCTTATTCTGTGGAAGAAGTGAAGAAGATGACTAATTCTTGCTCTGCATGCTCTGAACTTAAACCTCGGTTTTGCAAGTTTGACTCTGGGCATTTGATTAAAGCTACTCAGCCATTTGAAAGACTCAACATAGATTTTAAAGGACCACTTCCATCACATTCAAGGAATAAATATATCCTTACTGTTGTAGATGAATTCTCTAGATTCCCTTTTGCATTCCCTTGTTCAGATATGACTACTGGTACAGTAATTCAGTGCCTGGTGCAGTTGTTTGCAATCTTTGGTATGCCTGCATTTATACACTCCGATAGGGGAACTTCGTTTATGTCGGAGGAGTTGAAAGATTTTCTACTAAAACAGGGGGTAGCAACTAGCCGTACAACTCCTTACAACCCTAGAGGAAATGGCCAGGCTGAGAAGTACAATGGGATTATTTGGAAGACAGTGCTGCTAGCTCTTAGGACAAGAGGCTTAGATGTATCCCAATGGGAAGTAGTTCTTCCTGATGCACTCCACTCTATTCGATCACTGTTGTGCACCTCTACAAATTGTACACCACATGAACGATTCTTCCAGCATACAAGAAGGTCTACTTCAGGGCGAACACTACCTACTTGGCTTGCTTGCAGAGGCCCTGTCCTCCTAAAACGTCAGGTGCGTCAAAGCAAAAATGATCCTCTAGTTGATGAGGTTGAGGTCGTAGATGTGACTCTGCCTTGAACATGAAATCCGCACCTCTCTCAGAAGCAGTAAATATTGTCTTGTTGTCTACCTAGACCTCAGAGGAGCTTTTGATAGCATTCCTCATACTTGCCTCCTCGCAAAGCTTGCACGTTTAGGCGTACAGGGAAGATTACTTCTATGGTTACGGTCCTATCTCACAAACAGGACCTCCAAAGTCTTTATACAAGGCGAGTTTTCCGATGGCATCCCAATACAAACAGGTGTCCCACAAGGCTCCATACTAAGCCCAACCCTATTTGCCGCATTCTTAGCAGATTTGCCTAACACCCATCCTGTTCACCTCTCGGCGTACGCCGACGACTTAACATTGTATTATTCAGACAATACCCTACCTAATACAGTCTCAACAATGCAAACAGCACTGGACCACCTCATAGATTGGACTCAACAATGGGGCCTTCAAGTTAGTACTACCAAAACCTGCTATCAGATTTTCACTAAAAAAAGACTACTACTACTAAAGAAAAAGACTACTACTACCCACCCTCACAATACACAACACTCCCATCCAACGCGTACGAGAACATAAATATCTTGGCATGCGCTTAGACTCCCCCTTACTTACCTGGAAAGCACACATTCAACACCTTAAACAGACGACACAACCCCGACTCGCCATACTTAAAGCCCTCACTGGCACCACCTGGGGAGCACACCATACAATCTTGCTCCGTTTCTATACAACCTACATTCGCAGCCAACTAGACTATTGTTGCCAAGCATATGCGTCGGTGGCGCCTACTAACCTACAGAGCCTCGAGGTCATACAAAATAATGCCATGCGACTTATATGTGGCGCAATGCGTTCAACTCCAATCCTCGGACTTTACGGGGAAACAGGCCTCACAAGCCTAGCCACCAGACGAGACATTATGTGTGCCAACTATCTGTCACTCTGTACCACTGCTCACCAGACACACCCATACAGATCAAAAATTAACCCAACAGTTAACCCACATAACCCCCGCTTCCCCACCATTCACTCGCAACCTTTCTTCACACGGGCTACAAATAACCTCAATATAGACCTCTTCCTACCCCAAAACTGTGAAACCCAACTTCCTGTCCCCCCATTCCACCTTGGCTTTATACAACTCCTAATACAGCAATACAACTCGAAGACAACATTCCAAAATCTGCACCAAACTCAGCCATAGCCTCAGTCTTTGCCTCAACAATGAAAATTGCTACCCAAATACCACAGAGATTTACACAGATGGGTCTCGCATCTTCATGAACAACGTACCCTCTGTCACTTGCGCTGTATGGATACCGGAATACCATCTCAAGCAGGGATGGCGGTTACCAAACCAACTATCTATTTTCACAGCGGAATTATATGCCTTGTATCAAGCTCTCCAAATCATCACAACATTACCAGTTGGGATATATACAATCTGTAGTGACTCCAAGAGCGCAATTCAAGCAATTACGTACTCTTCGAAAACATGCAAGGAGATTGTCTACCCATGCCTTCAACTTCTCCACACACATCAATTGAACGGTTATGACACCTCTATCCAATGGGTCCCAGCACATTGTGGTATTCTCCATAATGAACTTGTAGACCAACTAGCCAAAGTGATGCACAACACGCCTCACCTTACCCGTCATCCACTTCCCCATGTTGCACGTAAAGGAGCCTTCAAAGATACCATCTCCCAGGATTTTGAAACAAACTGGAAAACATTATGCTCACCTTTGCACCATGGGTCCATTAAAAAGAAATGGGAAACTTGGAAACATGTCAGATATAAAAGCAGAGAAATTGATGTAACGATGACCAGATTAAGGCTGGGACATACCAAACTAGCAGCACACAGCTCTAAGTACAGAACAGACATCAATGAACTCTGTACTCACTGTCAGCTGCCTGAAACAGTTGAACACTATCTCCTGCACTGCTTCCGACATCATAGTGCCAGAGTAAATTTCAAACAAGTCTTTATCTCACTTAAAATACCCTTTACCATCGAGCATATATTAGGAGGTGGTGACCACTCGTTACAAGAAAAATACCAAATAGTCAAAGCACTGGCTATATATCTGCAGTCGACCAACAAATTGGGTCACATCTGACCCGTGCCACATTTATACCTCGCGCCACCAACAGCTAAACACAGAAAACAACTGCCTCGTCGCAGCACCATGGATCAGCTGACGCCATAAACACAACATACCGCCCTACGGTGCGGCAAGTCTCCCTACAACACATACCTCTGTTTTAATCACCGTTCCTTTATCTACAGCACAACGAAACAATCACCTTAGTAGCTCCGATCATCCTCAACATAAACGCGTCCACCAACATCTGTACTGGTGCAGTCATCGGGAGGACAAACCCTTCATGCAAACTGCACCTACTATCAACAAGAAGAAGAAGAATCCGGAATATGCCCATGTCAAGTTCCCGGATGGCAGGATTACTACTGTATCATTAAGACACCTCGCACCCATGGCCACAGAGGGCTGCGAGAGTTTGGACCCCAATCTCAACATTCAACATCAACACCCAGCGATTGTGAAAGATGGGGTAAACCCCAACCCGCCTCATCCTGAACGGCCTCATCCTGAACTACCTCATCCTGAACTACTTCGTTCCGAACCACCTAACTTTGAAACATCTAATTGGAAACCTTTCTCTGATGTAACACTCCCTCGAGAAGGTGGTATGCAGGAACCTACTGGAACACTAGATGCATCAACTTTACAGGAGTCCCTTCGACGATCTGGAAGGACGTGAAGTACCCTCCTCATCTTCGGGACTATGTACTTAAAGCTAGAGGGGGTGAATGTAGTAAAAGTGTTATGTATTATGTACCACGGATGGATGCTCGCTTGACTGTTTTGTTTGGATGCTCGCTTGACTGTTTGT
>WNGS01069057.1:0-11475 GCA_020271785.1 Procambarus virginalis | reverse complement strand
TATGGCGGTTGGCCGAAGCTGTATGACAGGGCAAGGTCTACGAGGTTGCCTGCTGGGCGCACGCGAGGAGGCCGTGGTGGGAGCTGTACCAGCGATCCGGCAGCGATCCGACCAGCCTGGCCGCCGAAGCGCTGCGCCGCATCCGCGCGCTCCTACGATATCGAAGACGACATCAGGGGCAAACAGCCCGAGGTTCGCAAGGCGCAGCGCCAGGCACGCGCCGGACCGCTGCTGAAGGACATGCGCCAGTGGCTCGAAGCGCTGCTCAGCCGCGTGTCGGCCAAGTCGGACATCGCCAAGGCCATCGGCTACAGCCTCGGGCGCTGGAAAGGCGCTGACGCGCTACGTGGACAACGGGCGCTTGGAGATCGACAACATGCCGCCGAACGGGCGCTGCGGGGCGTGAGCTTGGGCAGGAAGAACTACCTCTTCATGGGATCGGATGCGGGCGGGCGAGCGCGCGGCGGGCGTTCTACAGCCTCGTGGAGACAGCCAAGTTGAACGGGCTCGATCCTGAGGCCTACTTGCGCGAGTTGTTCGAGCGCATCGCCGAGCACCCGATCAACCGCATCGACGAGCTGGCTGCCGTGGAACATCGTGCAGCAGCGCCAACCTGATCGGCGGATGGCGGCGTGAGCGCAAGCATCGACAAGCCGGCTGCTCGAGGCGCTGCAGCAGGCAGAATCCTGCAGCTGTTCCAGCTGAATGCGCTGATTGAGCGCATGCTGGCCGATCCCAAGCGCATCCTGCCGTGCGAAAGGAGCTGCACCTGGGGCAGACCGTGCGCTTCATGGACTGGCGAGACGGGCAAATGCGCGCGGGCAAAGTCGTCGAGCTCAAGGACAAGCAGTTGACAATCCATGAAGACGGCACGCGCGCCTCGTGGGCGCTGCCGTACGCCGCGGTGGAGCTGCCACGGCCGGTGCGAGCAAGCCGGAACCGACCGCGCAGCCGCACAGCGTGCCGTGCGCATCGCGCAACGACTTCCGCTGCGGCGAAAAGGTTGCCTTCGAAGACAAGCACCTGAACACCGTCGTGGGCAACCATCGTGCGCATCAACCAACGCACCGCGAGCATCGACCCGGGCGACGGCACGACCTGGCGCGTGGGCTTCGCGCTGCTGCGTCACGTCGTCGACATCTGATCGGCAACCGATCGTCAAGAGGGCCTCGAGGCCCCGCTTACACATGATCCCGACGCCGCACTGTGACTTTCGCATTTCAGTGGTCGTGCAAGGATAGGCAACCGAGCAGACTCGGCTCGTCAGGGGCGCTGCTCTTGACGGCGGACAGCGCCTCTTCATCTGTTGGAGTACTTGCAGGGCTTGGGAGGTCGTGCTAGGTGCCCGGGCTACCTTCTTCGCTTGAACGGAAGGCGCGTGGAGAGCCAGGGTGCAAGCATCCAAGCACAGGCGAGCCCCGGAAGGGCAATCAAGGGCGTGAAGAGCAGGTCAATCAAGTCGAAACGACCCGCCAGGGCGGCGAGGAGGCCCATGCCATGAACGTGGCAACAAGCAAGAACGCTGCGTACTTGAGACGTTCGAAGTGCTTCCATCGGTCGCGTTGTGTGCCGCCTACGTAGAGGTAACCGGGGCGACGCGGCAGGACGGCCAGGCCGTGCGGCCGATGATGAGCCAAGGCGGGTCGCACGGCCTGGCTGGCCTGCCGTGGCGCCTCCCGGTTGACCGACATGTTAGGCGGCATTTTGGTGCCAGACAGGCAAGGGCAACAAGCTCACGCACCGCGGACTCCTTGGCTGCGGAGTAGGAGAGCAGGGGTGCATGCACCTCCTGAGATTGCCCGCTCGCTTGGCCGAGGCATAGACTTCTCTGCCTCGGCACTGCTGCGCAGGTAGTTGCGCAGGGCCAGTTGCTTGACCAGAGCGACGAGTGTTGAGCGATGACGTGTACGTTTACTGCGAGTTCACCGCGCAAGCGCAAGTAGAGGCGACCAGAAACTCCTGCCATCACCTAAGGTCATCGTAGCCAAGCGAGAGCAGGCGTGCGACGATGTCGGCGGGCGAGTGTAGTCCTTGAACCCCAAGCTGAATGTCGATGACTGGCTTTGCGCACAGTCCAGGGACAGCTGTACTTCCAATGTGTTCAGAGCAGGACCGATCTCGCTTCGAGGTGCGCCAAGATTCGTTGTGCTTCCGACGCGAAGATCGCCTGCCAGCTTTCGGAGTACTCCTCCAAATGAACCGGGCTCGTCGATCGGTGTGTTCATGCCGCCTAACGCAGAGTTAACCGGGCGACGACGGGTGGACGCCAGGCCCGCGTGGTGCATGATGAACCAAGGCGCCGCGCGGCCTGGTGGCCAGCCGTTGGCGCTCCGGTTGAACGACCAGTTAGGCGGCACCTGGGGCATGGGCTACCTTGAGACCTTGCGCTCGACCAGGTCGACGACTCCGGCCTTGATGGTCCGGATGGTCACTGTTTGCGGATCCCGAGGGTCTGGAAAGTACGTCCAAGCCTTCTCCTCAGGCTCGCCCCTTGATGTTCCGGATGAAGGTCTCATGGTCGGGCTTGCCGATCCTCAGTACAACTTCACCTTCCTTCATTCCCTGCGGATGAACCGCGTTCGTCGGCGTCCTGCGCCCAAGCGAGCATGCTCATCAGGGCAAGAAGCGCAACCGCGCCAGTCCAGACCCGCTTCAATCTGTGTCTCCTACTGCAAATGGGCAGAGGATCGTGAGCGCCCATCGCCTTGTCCGGAGTGAGGCCGCGGACTTCTGCTCCGGGCTCAGTCAAGATGTGGTTCGATACGACGTCCTTCAACGAGGTTTGTGCCGCCTAACGCAGAGTTAACCGGGCGACGGACGGCTGGACGCCCTTGCCCGCGCGGTGCAGCATAGACAGGGGAGCGCCGCGCGGGCAAGGTGGGCCATGCCGTTGGCGCTCCGGTTGAACGACCAGTTAGGCTGCACTTAGGGGCCGAACCCTTGAAGACGACCTTGAACTTCTCGCAAACGACGGGCATGGTGCCAGCGAACGTGCGGCCCATGCGGGCGCACTCTCGGGTGAAGTAGCTGGTGTGATCCAGCCGCCAGGACTCTAGTGATCCGTCGCCTTCGCCTTCTGTCGCGGGCGAACTCTGCGGTTACCTTCTCGAACGGCACGACTTCAACGTTGATTGTCTCGATGACGCACAAGGGGCTTCCGTCCCAGTCCGTCACGACACTCAGGGGCGCCATTCTTCGGGAGCGGCTTGTTCTCGAACTCGAATGCACCACAGCGAGCCAGCAGGGTGGCCGCGCTTGGCCCCGCACATCGAACCCGGTTCGGCCATGAGTGGAGTGTGGCCAGTTCCTTGGAGTCCGCCGAAGGCAAAGGCTCTCGTAGAAGAGCGCTCCTCGGAGACCTTGCCGGACTGGGCATGAAGGCTTCCCAGAACTCGCTTGGACGTTGGACGGACCGGCATAAGCGATCGTGCAGCCAACGCAGAAGGTTAACCGGGCGACGACGTGGTGGCGCCTTGCCCGCGTGGCGGAGGATATGCAGGCTGAGCCACGCGGGCAAGGTGGCCGCCGTTGGCGCTCCGGTTGAAACGACCTGTTAGGCGGCACCAGCTGGCTTATGCGGCAACTGCCCTGCGCTTGGCCAGCTCACTGGCCCAGAGGGCGACTTACCGGCCTGCCTTCGAGTAGAGAAGTCCGCTTCCGTATCGGACCAAGCTTGCCCTGTACTTCACAAGTTCTCCCTGGCAACTGGAGATCTGTGTACCAGAGACAGAGCCCTCGAAGTATCGGGAGCCGCTTCGCCAACCCGGCACGGAGTCAGTTCTGTGACTTGATAGGTTCGGCGGTCAGCACAGCCAGGATGGCCTGGGAGGACCTGCTCGTCAGCTTCTGCTGCCGCGTGATCGTCATCGACTTCTTCCAAACCGAGGCCTGTGGACGCTTTGACGCGTGGTGGCAACCTCGTGTCTTCGTGGGCATGCTGAACCTCCGATGGACAAGAGAGCCAGCGGCACTTTTGTTCGTAGCCGCCTAACGCAGAGTTAACCGGGCGACGAACGGGTGGACGCCTTGCCGCGAGGGCGCAGGATAGGCAAGGTGCGCCTCGCGGGCAAGGCGGCCACGCCGTTGGCGCCGTCCGGGTTGAACGACCAGTTAGGGCATCACGCTCGCATGAACTCGTACTTGCTGCACTGCAGGTCTTGCTTGCCAGCTCGCGCTTCCCGCTTTGCGAGTTGCCACGTTCGAGCAGTGATTTCCAAGGGTGTACGTGTCATTTCCAGAGTCGACTGGTCGTTCGAAGTCGATCTTCGCGCCGTCGTTGTTGGCGCTTCGTCGAGGTGATCCCGTACTTATTCGTGCTCGGCTTCGTGACTCCTGAGATCCAGGTCAACTCGGGTCCTGGATGGGTCGAGTGAGACCGCCCCGTGATTCGTGGAGGCCCGTTGTGTGTGAGTCAGGCCGACGTGGCCGACTCGGCGGAGTTGACGAAGTCTAGTAGGCGTCCTCGAGCTCCGCGGGCGGTACATGCCCGATGGTTCGAACTGGCGACGCTGGAATGGGTGTCCTGGTTCAACCAACCGCCGCTGCTCGAAACCCATCGGGCATGTACCAGCCCGCGGAGCTCGAGGAAGCCTACTATCGTCACTCGCCGAGTCGGCCACGTCGGCCTGACTCACCCAACGGGCCTCCACGAATCCGGGGCGGTTCACTCGACCCATCCAGGACCGAGTTGACCTGGATCTCAGGAGTCACGAAGCCGAGCACGAATAGGTACGGGATCACCTCGACGAACGCCAACAACGACGGCGCGAAGATCGACTTCGAACGACCAGTCGACTCTGGAAATGACACGTACACCCTTGAATCACTGCTCGAACGTGGCAAACTCGCAAAGCGGGAAGCGCGAGCTGGCAAGCAAGACCTGCAGTGCAGCAAGTACGAGTTCCATGCGAGCGTGATGCCTAACTGGTCGTTCAACCGGAGCGCCAACGGCATGGCCCGCCTTGCCCGCGAGGCGCACCTTGCCTATCCTGCGCCTCGCGGGCAGCGTCCACCCGTCGTCGCCCGGTTAACTCTGCGTTAGGCGGCACGAACAAAAGTGCCGCGGCTCTCTTGTCCATCGGAGGTTCAGCATGCCCACGAAGACACGAGGTTCCACACGCGTCAGCGTCACAGGCCTCGGTTGGAAGAAGTCGATGACGATCGCGGCGCAGAAGTACGAGCAGGTCTCCCAGGCCATCCTGGCTGTGCTGACCGCCGAACCTATCAAGTTCACAGAACTGACTCGCCGGGTTGGCGAGCGGCTCCCGAACTTCGAGGGCTCTGTCTCTTGGTACACAGTCTCAGTTGCCAGGGAACTTGAAGTCCAGGGCAAGCTTGTCCGATACGAGAAGCCGTTCTCTACTCGAAGGCAGGCCGGAAGTCGCCCTCTGGGCCAGGTAGCTGGCCCAAGCGCAGGGCAGTTGCGCATAAGGCAGCTGGTGCCGCCTAACAGGTCGTTCAACCGGAGCGCCAACGGCTGGCCACCTTGCCCGCGTGGCTCAGCCTGCATATCCTCCGCCACGCGGGCAAGGCGTCCACCCGTCGTCGCCCGGTTAACTCTGCGTTAGGCTGCACGAATCGCTATGGCCGTCCCGTCCAACGTCCAAGAGTTCTGGGAAGCCTTCATTGCCCAGTCCGGCAAGGTCTCCGAGGAGCGCTTCTACGAGGCCTTTGCCTTCGGCGACTCCAAGGAACTGGCCAACTCACTTGCCGACCTGGTTATGTGCGGGGCCAAGCGCGCCACCGCTGGCTCGCTGTGGGCATTCGAGTTCGAGAACAAGCCGCTCCCGAAGAATGGCGACCTGAGTGTCGTGACGGACTGGGACGGAAGCCCCTTGTGCGTCATCGAGACAATCAACGTTGAAGTCGTGCCGTTCGAGAAGGTAACCGCAGAGTTCGCCGCGACAGAAGGCGAAGGCGACGGATCACTAGAGTCCTGGCGGCTGGATCACACCAGCTACTTCACCCGAGAGTGCCCCGCATGGGCCGCACGTTCGCTGGCACCATGCCCGTCGTTTGCGAGAAGTTCAAGGTCGTCTTCAAGGGTTCGGCCCCAAGTGCAGCCTAACTGGTCGTTCAACCGGAGCGCCAACGGCTGGCCACCTTGCCCGCGCGGCGCTCCCTGTCTATGCTGCACCGCGCGGCAAGGCGTCCAGCCGTCGTCGCCCGGTTAACTCTGCGTTAGGCGGCACAAACCTCGTGAAGGACGTCGTATCGAACCACATCTTGACTGAGCCCGGAGCAGAAGTCCGCGGCCTCACTCCGGACAAGGCGATGGGCGCTACGATCCTCTGCCATTTGCAGTAGGAGACACAGATGAAGCGGGTCTGGACTGGCGCGGTTGCGCTTCTTGCCCTGATGAGCATGCTCGCTTGGGCGCAGGACGCCGACGAACGTCGGTTCATCCGCAAGGGAATGAAGGAAGGTGAAGTTGTACTGAGGATCGGCAAGCCCGACCATGAGACCTTCATCCGGAACATCAGGGCGAGCCTGAGGAGAAGGCTTGGACGTACTTTCCAGACCCTCGGGATCCGCAAACAGTGACCATCCTGACCATCAAGGCCGGAGTCGTCGACCTGGTCGAGCGCAAGGTCTCAAGGTAGCCCATGCCCCAGGTGCCGCCTAACTGGTCGTTCAACCGGAGCGCCAACGGCTGCCACCAGGCCCGCGCGGCGCCTTGGTTCATCATGCACCACGCGGGCCTGGCGTCCACCCGTCGTCGCCCGGTTAACTCTGCGTTAGGCGGCATGAACACACCGATCGACGAGCCCGTTCATTTGGAGGAGTACTCCGAAAGCTGGCAGGCGATCTTCGCGTCGGAAGCACAACGAATCTTGGCGCACCTCGAAGCGAGATCGGTCCTGCTTGAACACATTGGAAGTACAGCTGTCCCGGACTGTGCGCAAAGCCAGTCATCGACATTCAGCTTGGGGTTCAAGACTACCCTCCGCCCGCCGACATCGTCGCACGCCTGCTCTCACTTGGCTACGAGACCTTAGGTGAGGCAGGAGTTTCTGGTCGCCTCTACTTGCGCTTGCGCGGTGAACTCGCAGTAAACGTACACGTCATCGCTCAACACTCGTCGCTCTGGTCAAGCAACCTGGCCCTGCGCAACTACCTGCGCAGCAGTGCCGAGGCCAGAGAAGTCTATGCCTCGGCCAAGCGAGCGGCAATCTCAGGAGGTGCATGCACCCTGCTCTCCTACTCCGCAGCCAAGGAGTCCGCGGTGCGTGAGCTTGTTGCCCTTGCTCTCTGGCACCAAAATGCCGCCTAACATGTCGGTCAACCGGAGGCGCCACGGCAGGCCAGCCAGGCCGTGCGACCGCCTTGGCTCATCATCGGCCGCACGGCCTGGCCGTCCTGCCGCGTCGCCCCGGTTACCTCTACGTTAGGCGGCACACAAGCGACCGATGGAGCACTTCGAACGTCTCAAGTACGCAGCGTTCTTGCTTGTTGCCACGTTCATGGCATTGGCCCTCCTCGCCGCCCTGGCGGGTCGTTTCGACTTGATTGACCTGCTCTTCACGCCCTTGATTGCCCTTCCGGGGCTCGCCTGTGCTTGGATGCTTGCACCCTGGCTCTCCACGCGCCTTCCGTTCAAGCGAAGAAGGTAGCCCGGGCACCTAGCACGACCTCCCAAGCCCTGCAAGTACTCCAAACAGATGAAGAGGCGCTGTCCGCCGTCAAGCAGCGCCCCTGACGAGCCGAGTCTGCTCGGTGCCTATCCTTGCACGACCACTGAAATGCGAAGTCACAGTGCGGCGTCGGGATCATGTGTAAGCGGGGCCTCGAGGCCCTCTTGACGATCGGTGCCGATCAGATGTCGACGACGTGACGCAGCAGCGCGAAGCCCACGCGCCAGGTCGTGCCGTCGCCCGGGTCGATGCTCGCGGTGCGTTGGTTGATGCGCACGATGGTGCCCACGACGGTGTTCAGGTGCTTGTCTTCGAAGGCAACCTTTTCGCCGCAGCGGAAGTCGTTGCGCGATGCGCACGGCACGCTGTGCGGCTGCGCGGTCGGTTCCGGCTTGCTCGCACCCGGCCGTGGCAGCTCCACCGCGGCGTACGGCAGCGCCCACGAGGCGCGCGTGCCGTCTTCATGGATTGTCAACTGCTTGTCCTTGAGCTCGACGACTTTGCCCGCGCGCATTTGCCCGTCTCGCCAGTCCATGAAGCGCACGGTCTGCCCCAGGTGCAGCTCCTTTCGCACCGGCAGGATGCGCTTGGGATCGGCCAGCATGCGCTCAATCAGCGCATTCAGCTGGAACAGCTGCAGGTTGCTCGCCTGCTGCAGCGCCTCGAGCAGCCGGCTGTCGATGCTTGCGCTCACGCCGCCATCCGCCGATCAGGTTGGCGCTGCTGCACGATGTTCCACGGCAGCAGCTCGTCGATGCGGTTGATCGGGTGCTCGGCGATGCGCTCGAACAACTCGCGCAAGTAGGCCTCAGGATCGAGCCCGTTCAACTTGGCTGTCTCCACGAGGCTGTAGAACGCCGCCGCGCGCTCGCCGCCCGCATCCGATCCCATGAAGAGGTAGTTCTTCCTGCCCAAGCTCACGCCCCGCAGCGCCCGTTCGGCGGCATTGTTGTCGATCTCCAAGCGCCCGTTGTCCACGTAGCGCGTCAGCGCCTTCCAGCGCCCGAGGCTGTAGCCGATGGCCTTGGCGATGTCCGACTTGGCCGACACGCGGCTGAGCAGCGCTTCGAGCCACTGGCGCATGTCCTTCAGCAGCGGTCCGGCGCGTGCCTGGCGCTGCGCCTTGCGAACCTCGGGCTGTTTGCCCCTGATGTCGTCTTCGATATCGTAGAGCGCGCGGATGCGGCGCAGCGCTTCGGCGGCCAGGCTGGTCGGATCGCTGCCGGATCGCTGGTACAGCTCCCACCACGGCCTCCTCGCGTGCGCCCAGCAGGCAACCTCGTAGACCTTGCCCTTGTCATACAGCTTCGGCCAACCGCCATACGCATCGGCCTGCAACGCGCCTTTGAAGCCGCGCAGGTGCTGCTGCGGATGTTCGCCGCCGCGGTCGCTCGAGTAGGCGAACCAGGCGGCCCGGGCGCGGTATCGCCAGCGGGCCAGTCGTCACGCACGTACACCCACAGCCGCCCCGTGCGCGTCTTGCCCGTTCCCGGGGCCAGCACCTTGACCGGCGTATCGTCGCCGTGCACCTTGTCGTTGGCCACCACGTGGCGCCGGATGGCCGCAACCAGCGGATCGAGCAATTCGTCGCCCTTGGCTACCCAGCCGGCCAGCGTCGAGCGGTCCAGCTCCACGCCCGAGCGCGCATAGATGCCGCTCTGACGGTACAGGGGTTGATGGTCGCAATACTTGGACACCATCACGTGCGCCATCAGCGCTGGGCCAGGCAACCCCCTGGCGATCGGCCGGCTCGGTGCCAGTGCCTGGAAGACCCGCTGGCAGCTCACGCAGGCCAGCTTGGGTCGAACATGGCGCACGACCTTGAAGCGGCCGGGAACGTATTCCAGTTGCTCCGAGACGTCCCGGCCGATCTCGCGCAGACGCCCGCCGCACGCACCGCAGCCGCAGGGCTGACCCGCCGCGTCGTGATGATCGGCCGTCGCCTGCGGCCGATGCACATGCGGCTCGCGCGGCAAGTGCGCGGGCAGGCTGCGGTCGATCGCCGGGCTGTTGGCCGCAGGCGACACCGCATCCGCCGCAGCCTTCGGCGCCGCGATTTCATCCAGTACCGACCCCTGCAAAAGCGAGCCTTGTGGGCCTTGGGCTGCATCGACGAAGCGTTCGCTCAGGCTGCCGAAACCATCCGGTTGCGTCGCGCCAGTTGCAGCTTCAACTTCTGCACCAGCAGCTTGAGCATCTGGATCTCGGCATCGCGCGCCTGCACCACCAGCAGCAGCGCTTCAGCGCTGCGGGCCTGGTCTTCGGGGCGTTCGGCTTCGTGTTCCACAGGATCACTGTGCCATCGCCAACGACCCTGGGCATCAGGGCAGTACGGACGCGATTTCATCCAGTACCCGCGCAATTCACACCGCCAGTTCCGGCACGCGGGGGCGCACCGGCATGCGCCAGTCGATGCCCTCCAGCAGCATCGACAACTGCGCCGTGTCAGCGACACGCCGCCCGAGGTGGCTTGCGGCCACACGAAGCGCCCGCGCTCCAGCCGCTTGCTCAGCAGCAGCAGGCCCTGGCCGTCGAACCACAGCACCTGAGGATGTCGCCGCGCCGGCCGCGGAAGACGAACACATGGCCACCAAACGGATTGGCTGCCAGCGCACTCTGCGCCACCGCGGCCAGGCCGTCGAAGCCCTTGCGCATATCCGTGTGGCCCGCCACGATCCACACGCGCGTGTTCGCGGGCAGCCCGATCACGACGACAGGCTGCGCAAGGCGGTGAGCACCAGGCGCAGCGTCGTCGCGTCGCAGCCTTCACGCACGCGCACGATGGCGCCGCACACCTCGATCTCGACAGGCTGGACCTCGCGCATTGCCGGCACGGGTGTCCGGCCGACATCCACCGCAGCGGCAATGGTCACCGGCAGCAATCGAGGTGCCGCGTCCGTCTCCGAGCGCCGCCGTCGCTCCAGAACCCAGCGGCGCAACTGGTTCGCATTGATCTCGTTGCGCAGCGCCAAGCCCGAAATCGAAATGCCCGGACGCATCGCCTGCTCCACGATCCAGGCCTTGAACGGCTCGCAGAAGATGCGCCGGCCTCGGCCAATCGTGCGCTGCACGCTCCGCCCCGTCCACACCGGCATATGTCCACTGCCATCCATGTGGACACATGCTGGCCTGTCACCCTCACTCGGTCAATGCGGCCTCGAGGCCACGCTTACGATCATGTAGCGCATCAAGCCTGTACTCCGAACCCTGTTCGCTAAGCCACGTGCCGCCTAACAGGTCGTTCAACCGGAGCGCAACGGCAATGGCACCTGGCCCGCGCAGCGCTCGCTGTCTATCATGCGCTGCGCGGGCCAGGCGCCATCCCGTCGCCGCCCGGTTAACTCTGCGTTAGGCCCCACACACACGAATGCTCGGCCCGCTCCATTGCTTCGAGCTATCGCCGTCGCCTTGCCGGTGCGGCTAGCGCTTGCCCTCGCCAAGACATTGAGCCGTCGCCGAGTTCTTCAATCAGTTCTCCACATCAACAGAGTTCGCTGAAGCGCGAAGCCCCTCGGTCATTCGAATCAGCCGTCTGGTTCCTGCGACAACTGGCTTCGACAGAAGATCATCCACCATCCCCTGGCACGAGTTTGCGCAGGAAGGGCCACTCTCACGCAAGCTACGAAATCGGGCCGCGAGTTTGCTCCACCGGTTCTTTCGGATCGCCACGCGAAAGTAAAGCTGTTCAACCCGACACCGGCTGGCAGGTGGTCTACCTGTTCTCACGCACCGGCAACTGCTGGTACCTTCAAGAAGTTGATGACCAGTCACCTAGCCCAGTGGGCCTACAGGTCGTTCAACCGGAGCGCCAACGGCTGGCCAGCTTGGCCGTGCGGCCGCC
>WNGS01069055.1:30635-60622 GCA_020271785.1 Procambarus virginalis | reverse complement strand
GCAAACCTCTGAACCTTCTGCAGTTTCCTTATGTGTTTCTTCAGGTGGGGGCTCCATGTTGTCGCGGCACGAGGCTTGTCCCAGAGTTACGAGGGATGGGATATGAAGAGCGACTGAAGGAACTGAACCTTACGACACTCAGAAAAGAAGGGAGAGAAGAGATATGATAGGACATATAAACATACCCAGGGGAATTGACAATTGGAAATAGATTAAATGTTCACACGTAATAATAACAGAACGAGGGGGGAAAGGGTGGAAACTGGAAACTCAGATGAGTTTCGTGAGATCGAAGATACTGGAGTTAAGTGATGTAATACAGCTGCAGACCCCGACATTGTTGCACTCAAAGAGACAAAACGTGAAGATGTTATTTTAAATGAGCTCATATTCCCAAGGGGCTACTCAATTGGAGACGGGACAGAAAAATTAGGAAAGGCGGTGGCGTTGCTGTGCTGGTGAAAGAACACCTAAAGGTGAACAAAATAATGACTGCCAATCACAAGAAGTTGACATAATAGCACTAGAGATCTGCCATGAGGATGATAAACTAATGATCATAAATGCATATAGTCCACCGCCAAGCAGCACATGGTCAAAGGAGGAGCTAGATAGTAAACGCGAAGGTCTTATAACAATAATGAGAGAGATCATAGCGAGAGCAGATAACGATAGATCACGACTGTTGATAGTAGGCGACTTCAACTTGAAATCCATAGACTGGGAAGCATATGAAGCTAAAACAGAAGATTTTTGGACCTGTAAATTTGTAGACCTCATCCTGGAAACATTCTTGTATCAACATGTTAACAAGCTACGAGGATGAGGGAAGGGGACGTTCCCTCCATGCTAGATTTGATATTTACCAGAAAGAGGAAGAGATATTTGACATTCAGTACCTTTCTCCCTTGGGTAAAAGTGACCATGTCCTTTTGGGGATAAATTATGCAATGCGTTATAATCTGGAAGAAAAGAAGGTTGATGCAACTGAAAAACCTGAATTTAGGAGAGGACATTATGGCAATCTTACAAATTTTTTAGTGAGTATAATGGGACAGACTTGTTGCTAGGCAAGGAAGTGAATGAGATGTATGTCAAGTTTTGTGAAATATATGATAAAAGCACAAAAATTGTTATGAAATTATTTTTATTTTATTTTCAAAATTTTTGAAAATGGGAAATAGATTCACGGAAAATGAAAAGGAAATGTGTGAAACATTAAACAAAAAGTTCCAAAGTGTATTTGTACAAAATTAAATCTTCAGGAAACCAGACACAATAAGAATTCCAGAGAACAACATAGAGCACATAGAGGTGTCTAGAGACGATGTGCAAAAAATCCTCAAGGAGCTAAATAAGAACAAAGCAGTTGGTCCAGATGGAGTTTCACCATGGGTTCTGAGAGAATGTGCACCTGAGCTCAGCATTCCACTTCAAATGATTTTCAGGCATCCCTGTTTACAGGAGTTGTAGCTGATGTGTGGAAAAAGGCTAACATAGTTACAATCTACAAAAGTGGAAGCAGGGAAGACGCCCTTAATTATAGACCTGTATCATTGACAAGTGTAATAGTCAAAATATTGGAAAAAATAATTAAAACTAAATGGGTAGAACACCTGGAGAGAAATGATATAATATCAGACAGACAGCATGATTTTCGATCTGGAAGATCCTGTGTATCGAATTTACTCAGTTTCTATGATCGAGCCACAGAGATATTACAGGAAAGAGATGGTTGGGTTGACTGCATCTATCTGGGCCTAAAAAAGGCTTTCGACAGAGTTCCACATAAGAGGTTGTTCTGGAAACTGGAAAATATTGGAGGGTGACAGATAAGCTTCTAACATGGATGAAAAATTTTCTGACTGATCGAACAATGAGGGCAGTGATCAGAGGCAATGTATCGGACTGGAGAAATGTCACAAGTGCAGTACCACAGGGTTCAGTTCTTGCACCAGTGATATTTATTGTCGACATAAATGATCTACCAGTTGGTATACAGAATTATATGAACATGTTTGCTGATGATGCTAAGATAATAGGAAGGATAAGAAACTTAGATGATTGTCATGCCCTTCAAGATGACCTGGACAAAATAAGTATATGGAGCACCACTTGGCAAATGGAATTTAATGTTAATAAATGCCATGTTATGGAATGTGGAATAGGAGAACACAGACCCCACACAACCTATACATTATGTGAGAAATCTTTAAAGAATTCTGATAAAGAAAGAGATCTAGGGGTGGTTCTAGATAGAAAACTATCACCTGAAGACCACATAAAGAATATTGTGCGAGGAGCCTATGCCACGCTTTCTAACTTCAGAATTGCTTTTAAATACATGGATGGCGATATACTAAAGAAATTGTTCACGACTTTTGTTAGGCCAAAGCTAGAATATGCAGCGGTTGTGTGGTGCCCATATCTTAAGAAGCACATCAACAAACTGGAAAAGGTGCAAAGACATGCTACTAAGTGGCTCCCAGAACTGAAGGGCAAGAGCTACGAGGAGGTGTTAGAGGCATTAAATATGCCAAAACTGGAAGACAGAAGAAAAAGAGGTGATATGATCACTACATACAAAATAGTAACAGGAATTGATAAAATCGATAGGGAAGATTTCCTGAGACCTGGAACTTTAAGAACAAGAGGTCATAGATATAAACTAGCTAAACACAGATGCCGAAGAAATATAAGAAAAATCACTTTCGCAAACAGAGTGGTAGACGGTTGGAACAAGTTAGGGGAGAAGGTGGTGGAGGCCAAGACCGTCAGTAGTTTCAAAGCATTAAATGACAAAGAGTGCTGGGAAGACGGGACACCACGAGCGTAGCTCTCATCCTGTAACTACACGTAGGTAATTACACACACACAACTGGAGGGAAAAAAATTATAGTCGTAGTCATATATAATCCACCACTAAATGACAAAAGACCCAGACAGGAATATGATAGAAACAACATGGCCGCCATTAACATAATAGAAAGAGCAGCTTCTGTTGCTAGCAGGAATGGATCTGGACTACTAATTATGGGAGACTTCAACCATGGGAAGATGGATGTTAAGATGGAAGCATCCTTGGGAATGAGTGATCACAGTGAATTGAACTTTGAGTACCTGGTAGAGCTAGGAATTATCTCCCCAAAAAAGAACTAGGAATCAAAAGGCTGGCATACCGAAAGGGGAATTATGAACAGATGAGAAGTTTCCTAAGGGAAATACCTTGGGACACAGACCTCAGAGATAAGTCTGTACAAGGTATGATGGACTATGTTACCCAAAAGTGTCAGGAGGCAGTAAACAGGTTCATCTCGGCCCAAAGGGAAAAATTCGAGAAGCAACAGAAGAATCCATGGTATAATGTGGCATGTATAAACGAAGAAACTGAACAAAAGGGCATGGAGGAACTTCTGGAATAACAGAACACCAGAAAGTAGAGAGAGATACCAGAGAACCAGGAATGAGTACGTCAGGGTGAAAAGAGAAGCAGAGAAAAGTTTTGAAAACGATATAGCAAACAAAGCCAAGACCGAACCAAAGCTACTCCACAGTCACATCAGAAGGAAAACAACAGTGAAAGAACAGGCATTGAAACTTAGAACAGGCGAGGACAGGTATACAGAGAATGACAAAGAGGTGTGTGAAGAAATCAACAAGAGGTTCCAGGAGGTCTTCACAATAGAACAAGGTGAGGACACTGTGCTAGGAGAAAGGGAGGCGGCCTTGGAAGAGTTCGAAATTACGAGAGAGGAGGTCAAGAGACACCTGCTGGATCTGGATGTTAGAAAGGCTGTTGGTCCAGACGGGATCTCCCCATGGGTACTGAAAGAGTGTGCAGAGGTACTTTGCTTGCCACTCTGCATAGTGTATAACAAGTCACGGGAGACCTACCAGAAATATGGAAGACGGCAAATGTGGTCCCAATATACAAAAAGGGCGACAGGCAAGAGGCACTGAACTACAGGCCAGTGTCCTTGACTTGTATACCATGCAAGGTGATGGAGAAGATCGTGAGAAAAAACCTGGTAACACATCTGGAGAGAAGGGACTTCGTGACAAATCACCAACATGGGTTCAGGGAGGTAAATCTTGCCTGACTGGCTTAATAGAATTCTACGACCAGGTGACAAAGATTAAGCAAGAAAGAGAGGGCTGGGCAGACTGCATTTTCTTGGATTGTCAGAAAGCCTTTGACACAGTGCCGCATAAGAGGCTGGTACATAAGCTGGAGAGACAGGCAGATGTAGCTGGTAAGGTGCTCCAGTGGATAAGGGAGTACCTAAGCAATAGGAAGCAGAGAGTTACGGCGAGGGGTGATCGTGAGACCTCCGATTGGCGTGAAGTCACCAGTGGAGTCCCACAGGGCTCTGTACTCGGTCCTATCTTGCTTCTGATATATGTAAATGATCTCCCGGAGAGTATAGATTCACTTCTCTTAATGTTTGTGGACGATGCCAAAATTATGAGAAGGATTAAGACAAGAAGAAGACTGTTTGAGGCTTCAAGAAGACCTTGACAAGCTGAAGGAATGGTCGAACAAATGGTTGTTAGAGTTTAACCCAACCAAATGTAATATAATGAAGATAGGTGTAGGGAGCAGAAGGCCAGATACAAGGTATCATCTGGGAGAGGAACTTCTTTAGGAGTCAGAGAAAGAAAAAGACTTAGGGGTTGATATCACGCCAGACCTGTCTCCTGCAGCACATATCAAGAGGATAACATCAGCGGCATATGCCAGGCTGGCCAACATACGAACGGCATTCAGAAACTTGTGCAAAAAATCATTCAGAACTTTGTATACCACATATGTCAGGCCAATCCTGGAGTATGCAGCCCCAGCATGGAGTCCATATCTAGTCAAGGATAAGACTAAACTGGAAAAGGTTCAAAGGTTTGCCACCAGACTAGTACCCGAGCTGAGAGGTATGAGCTACGAGGAGAGACTACGGGAATTAAACCTCACTTCGCTGGAAGACAGAAGAGTTGGGGGGACATGATCACCACATTCAAGATTCTGAAGGGAATTGATAGGGTAGATAAAGACAGGCTATTTAACACAAGGGGCACACGCACTAGGGGACACAGGTGGAAACTGAGTGCCCAAATGAGCCACAGAGATATTAGAAAGAACTTTTTTAGTGTCAGAGTGGTTGACAAATGGAATGCATTAGGAAGTAATGTGGTGGAGGCTGACTCCATACACAGTTTCAAGTGTAGATATGATAGAGCCCAATAGGCTCAGGAACCTGTACACCTGTTGATTGATGGTTGAGAAGCGAGACCAAAGAGCCAGAGCTCAACCCCCGCAAACACAACTAGGTGAGTACAACTAGGTAAGTACAATGCCCACCATATCACCCAAATCCTCCCCTCTTAACCCCGGACTATCCCTACCTTCCCATCACCTGGTCTTCTTCCTGGCCCAGGCAGGCCCAGGCAAGACCTAGGCCCTCCATCCTCCACCCCGCCTCCCCCCAAACCCTGTTAACTACACCACAGGAGGGTATGCCCTCACCCCTAGCAATCCCGCCCCCAACCCCAAGCACCCCTTGCCCCCCCCCCCCCACCCTCAGGACTTCTTCCTGTCCTAAGCAGGCCTGGGCAAGACTTAAGCCCTTTATTCAACACTCCACCTCCCTATGAACCCCCTGGCAACTTCCCTACAAGAGGAGGAGCCTACTCAAGTAGAAATGCCCATGGATGAACTTCTTACACTTTTAGGGGTGGGAGGGTGAAAATGGATATAGGAAAGTGAGCTTCAAGGTAATGTACTCAAACATTGATGGGATTACCAATAAAGCAAGTGAATTGGCAGAAAGGGTGCAGGAAGGAAACCCAGATATAATAGGACTCGCAAACAAAATTGTCAGGAGTCATAACAGATGCTGTGTTTCCAAAGGGCTACTATATAGTAAGGAAAGAGAGGGAAGGGAGGAAGCGGAGGAGTGGCCCTGCTGATAAGGAAGGACTGGAGCTTTGATGAGATGGAAATTCTGGGCTGTGAAGGGTTCAGAGATTACATAACAGGAACTATAACAATGGGTGGACCTAAGATAATAGTGACAGTCATTTACAACCCTCCCCTAAATGACAGAAGACCCAGACAGGAGTTTGATAGGAACAACATGGCAACCAATAATATAATAGAGATAGCAGCTTCAGTTGCCTGCAGGAATGGCTCCAGACTCTTAATCATGGGCGATTTCAACCATGGAGAGATAGACTGGGAGAATGGGGACCCACATGGTGGTGCAGATACTTAGAGACCTAAACTCTTGTAAGTGGTGTCATGTTCACAGAAAATGGTACCATCCGTTTTCTATGTGCGGCGGCTGGACGCCACAAAAGAGAGAGAAGGTAAACAAAGCACAGGACGCCTGCCAAGCTTGGGAGCTCTAGTCATGTAATCGTTTATAAGTATTAAAGTCAGTAACCAGGAATGACTTTACATCAACCTTACTACCAAGACTATCTCAGCTATATACAGATACCACATTGGCGACGACGATGAACTGGGAACGCAGGTATTTTGTTCAACAAAACACAAGGGAGAAGCATGCTGCCTCACGCGCCCGGAGAAGGAAAGAGAAGCTGTGAGCACCATACCCCATGCTTATGTGTGCTGGCCGTTGCTGTGTGCTGGCCAATGCTGTGTGCTATCCCAAGCTATGTGCTGACTCAAGCTGTGTACTGAGTATTCTGCGAGGCGACGCTGTGTACGAAACGACGCTTTGATGCAGTGTACAAAACCCGATGTTTTGGTTACGAAACGACGCTCCGTGCTACAAAATTCTTCACGCTGTGAACCAACTGCTGTGCCAACTGCTGCCAACTGCTGTGCCAACTGCTGCCTACTGCTGTACCAACTGCTGACAACTGCTGTACCAACTGCTAACAACTGCTGTGTTGCTGTGAGTAGGAGTAACAACACATGTACACAAGGGTTAGGTAAGAAATCAGTTGCTGCTGTGTTGTGCACTGTTGTGAACTTTTGCATTAAAATGCTTGTGTGCTTTGCAAAATTAAAGTAATTACAGTGAATTCTTAAATAACATATACAGTGCAGAAAGTGTTATATATTCTGAGGAACATTTTAAGTGATAAGTTTACATTTATTCAGTAAAAATGGCAAATATACCTCAGTTTCCTGCATTTGATCCTGACTGTGACCAGACAAACCTGTCACAGAGGTGGACCAAATGGCTTAAAAGGTTTGAAAATTTGTTGATAGTTTCTGATATCAAAAGTGCTGAAAGAAAGCGTGCCTTTCTACTTCATTATGCAGGTGATAGTGTTTGTGACATCTTTGATACACTGAAAGACACTGGTGGTGCCTAAGATTATGACACTGCCAAGGCCAAATTAACTGAGCATTTCAAACCAAGGCAAAATACTGCTATGGAAATTATGCATTTCAGGAGAGCAAAACAACTCTCTAATGAAACTGTTGATCAATACCACACACGTCTGCAGGGTTTAGCAGCCCATTGTGAGTTTGCTGATGTTGACAAAGAAATCAAACAGCAAATAATTGAAACATGCACATCTACACGTCTCCGTCGAAGAGCTCTAGAACTTGTTGATGATGAAAGTTCTCTTACCAAGATACTGGATATGGCTCGTCGAATGGAAGATGCTGCACGTGATGCTCGTGTCATGGAGTGCAGTGCCAACAACGGTTCTGCCACTGTTACTAACAGTCATGAAGTATG
This sequence comes from Procambarus virginalis, assembly GCA_020271785.1. NCBI lineage: Eukaryota > Metazoa > Arthropoda > Malacostraca > Decapoda > Cambaridae > Procambarus > Procambarus virginalis. The sequence goes on along the minus strand of WNGS01069055.1, from coordinate 52,907 downwards.
TAAGGTTCAGGGAGGACACCATGATCATAGAAGATATCATGCCAAACCTAACATTAAATTGAGCCGAGAACTACATCACAACTGGAGTCATCGAACAAGACTCAAGCAGTCACAACGACTTGCATCAGAGGTTGTCAATAATAAATGTTACAATTGTGGAGGAGACTACCCACACCAAAATAATGTTTGTCCTGCACAAGGTAAGAAGTGCTATGAGTGTAGAAAACTAAATCATTTTGGTGCTATGTGTCGTTCCGCACTAAAGAAACCACAATCAATAAATAAAAGCAATGTACGAGGATCAGGTCATAGGAGTCGAGGTGGCAAACACAATATTGCACCTCAAATCAAGAATGTTAATAATATACAAGACAACATTTCATTACAACCAGTCTCAGATGACAGTGAATGTGATTACATTTGTGGAGTACAATCAATCACAGAATGGAATGATCTTCCAAACAACCCAGAGACTATAGTATACATTGCTGGCATTTGTCTCAAAATTCTCATTGACACTGGATCAAACATTGACACCATTGCTGAGTGCCACTATGAAAAATTTAAAAAACAGTTCCCAAAGCTTGAAAACTACAATGGCAAAGCCACTGCCTATGCTTCAAAGGTAGCCTTACCAGTGATTGGAACTTTCACTGCAGAGATTAAGTCAAAGAATGCAATGCTCATTACTACATTCCATGTTGTTAGGAATGCAAAGGAGTCTTTACTCAGTTACAAGACTTCAACCAAATTGGGGCTACTTCAGCTTTCTAATGCTGTAGCAGTGGAATCTGCAAACAATGTTGATGCTATTGTTGCTGAATTTTCTGATCGGTTTAAATCCATAGGTTGTTATACTGATAGCAAGGTACATCTGCATATCAACCCAGATGTAATTCCAGTTGCCCAACCACATCGCCGACAACCATTCCATACTCGCAAGAAAGTCGATGCCGAACTGGATAGGCTGATAGAACTAGATATCATTGAACCGGTAACAGGCCCAACACCATGGGTAAGCCCAATTGTCACTCCACCAAAGCCGAAGAATCCAGATGAGATACGCATTTGTGTAGACATGCGTGTTCCCAACAAGGCAATAATGCGTGAACGCCATCCTACACCCACTGTAGATGATATGATTTACCGCTTGAATGGTGCAACTGTATTCAGCAAGTTAGATTTAAACAAGGGCTATCATCAGCTTGAACTTGATGATGAGAGTCGATTCATCACAACGTTTACGACACATCGAGGTCTGTATAGGTACAAGCGCCTGAGTTTTGGTATTAACAGTGCTGCTGAAGTATTCCAGCACATCATCAGCCAGGTATTGCAAGATATACCTAATGCTGACAACATGTCTGATGACATCATTGTTTATGGCCGTACCCAAGCTGAACACGACAAAGCTCTTCGTGCAACATTGCAACGCTTACGAGAAAAGAATTTGACGCTAAGCCGAGCAAAGTGTGAGTTCAATCAACATAAAATTGAATTCTTTGGACATGTACTTAGTGACAAAGGTCTGTCTCCAGATCCTAAGAAAGTTGCAGATATCAAGAATGCTGCACCTCCTTCAACATCCACTGAAGTACATAGTTTTCTGGGAATGGCAAACTACTGTTCTCGCTTCATTCCAGATTTTGCTACCATTACGAAGCCTCTACGTGAGCTCCTGAAGAAAAATGCATCATGGTACTGGAGCGATATCGAGCAAAATGCATTTGATGCTGTGAAAGATGCACTAGTAGAAAATGCGACTGCTGCATACTTTGATCCATCAATGGACACTGAGTTAACGGTGGATGCTAGTCCTGTTGGTTTAGGTGCTGTGTTAGCCCAACACAAACCTGGTCAACCAGATTCCAGAGTAGTAATTGCCTATGCCAGCCGTTCTCTCACAGATGTTGAGCAACGATACAGTCAGACAGAGAAGGAAGCTCTTGCTCTTGTATGGGGCTGTGAACACTTCAATGTGTATCTGCTTGGTGCACCCTTTACCACGATAGTCACTGACCACAAACCGTTGGAGACCATCTTCAATAATCCAAAGTCCAAACCACCAGCTCGCATTGAGAGATGGGCTCTTCGTCTGCAACCATACAACTTTACGGTGAAATACAAGCCAGGTGCAGGCAATCCCGCTGATTACATCAGTCGACATCCTGCCAACAGTTTCACCATCACCAAGCATCAGCAAGTTGCCGAGGAATATGTACCTGTGATGCAGTCCCTAAGGCTCTCACTCTTGACGAAATCCGTACTGCAACCCTAGAGGACCCAACTCTGCAAGCAACAGTGGATGCATTGACTAAGAAAAAGTTTCCACGCATCCCACCCTCAGGAGTTGACCAAGATGCATTCAAAGCACTTGAACGCATCCAGACAGAATTAAGTGTTACGCAACAACGCGACACCGTGCTGCGAGGTACTCGTATCGTCATTCCAGCTGTTCTCCAGCAACGTGCTCTGAAGCTTGCACATCAAGGACACCAAGGTCTTGTAAGGACCAAACAGCTGCTACGAGAAAAGGTATGGTTTCCTGGCATTGATCGTCAAGCTAAGGACATGCATGATGCCTGTGTCCCTTGCCAAGCTGCAGTGGATACTTCAAGACCAACACCTCTACAACCTTCACCACTACCTGCTGCACCATGGATGGAAGTATCGATGGATTTCTGTGGACCGCTACCAACTGGAGAGTACTTGATGGTAGTCATTGATGATCACTCACGTTATCCAGAAGTAGAAATCATCACTTCCACATCTGCAAAGGCTGTCATCCCGAAACTCGACAAGATCTTTTCAAACTTTGGCATTCCTGAAGTTGTCAAGACGGACAATGGACCGCCATTTAATGGACAAGACTTCGTCAACTTTGCTGAGCATATTGGATTCAAACACCGCCGTGTGATGCCACTATGTTACGACTCTGGGTTCTTTAGAGGGACACCAGAGGTCAAAATTTGAGCTTACTGAGCTACCATAGAGTAAAAACGCATTGCGAGTTGCATTTGTCGTATCTTCCCTGCCAGTCGTAAGACTAGTCTTGTCTCTCAAAGAGTATTTAAAGATTGAGCTTGGGGTTGATTATTAAATAATAAAATAGGCACCAACTATGTTTACTAATACTGTCTAATCATTTGTAAAGTAAACCTGAGTAAACTTTGTATCGGGCGCCGGTATGATTAGTTGAACAGTCTGCCGGCAGCATTATCCCACGGAGGAGGAGACGAGAGACTCGCTCGCCCTTCTCTGCTGGCTGACTGTGGTGGAAGGAAGTGCCTCTCCTTCCTCTTATTATTTATTTCTGTATCTTCGTCTGGTTAAGTCTTCTTTGCTATTTTTTATGGTTATATTGTGGCATACCCTTGTTCTATGTGTAGAGTAGTATACCTGGGGTGTAGTAAGTGTTTTTAAGTGTTTATCTTACCTGTTATGCTAACGGGGGTCCCAGTGTAAACACGTGGTCCCCTACCCTAAGCTGACTCTACCTCAAGTGTTTTATAGTAGAGCTTTACCCTAGCTTGCTTTCAGTGTAAAACCTTGTATCCTGTCTAAGTGGACCAAGGCTGGTTTAACGTAAGATTGTGTGGTAAAGTTAGTATTATATTGTTATTGGTGTGATTGTGTATGGGGGGAGTTAAGGGGTTAATAAATAAGTAAGTTTGAACAGAGTATCCCTTGTTCCTGTGTGGGAGTACAATAATCTATTCCTAGACTAACCGGGTTTAGTAGCAAGCATTTATTACTGTGGATATTTTACTTTGGGGGCCGGGCCTTTTAGTTCTCCCATTTTTTGATACCTCTGTATTCTACTTACCCTTACCCCTTAATAGTACCAGTTCCCCATAGCAAGCCCACTATTGTTCCTAACAAGTGGTTGGCCTGTCCGGGATGAACGTTATTATTGTAAAAAATTAGATTTTTGAGTGCCAAAACTAAAAATTCTTGTTTCCGCAGAACGGTTGTGGGCTAGCCTATGGTCCAGCTCATCTGGCGTAGAACATTCTTTGCACTGACTGGACACCCAGCTGGATCTCTTCACGATTAAGGTTAGTGTGGCCTTGTGTTAGGGGCCGTGCAAATTTTTGTTTTTTCCAATTTTTTAATTTTTAATTTTTTCTGTAGCTAGGAGCTAAAATTTTAGTCATGTCATCTGAAATGCAGAGACTGGCAATGAACCCTTCAGTGATAGAGATAAAGAAGCTCAACAAAGCAAATTTAATATTGTTAGGCAAGGAATTTGGCCTAGAATTAAATGACGCAGATAGAAAGTGGACTTTGATGAATGAAATTTTACGGCATTGTATAGACCAAGAACTAGTGCCAAGTGATACAATTTTATGCGAGCCCAATTCAGGGGAAAGTGCAGCTAGTAGAAATATAGAATTAGAATTAACACTAGCCAAGTTAAGACTGGCAGAGCAAGAGGCCAGAGTAGCAGAACAAAATGCTAAAGTGGAAGAGCAAAGGCTCAAAAATGAGGCGGCAAGAATGGTACCACCACCTACTGGGGACTCGAACTCCAGACATTCTGATAAAAAACACAACTTGCCTGAATTTTCAGAGTCAGACCCTGAAAGATTTTTTAACCATTTTCAGAGACTAGCCATGTCCATGAACTGGCCAAGGGAAGAGTGGGTGAAAATCTTGCAGGGGCGGCTTAGGGGTAAAGCACAAGATATTTTTATTAATATGCCTGACGACGAGTGTTTTGTATATGATGAAGTCAGGGAAAGAATTTTGAGGGCGTACGAAATTACTCCTGAAGCTCACCGCCAAACTTATCGCAACCTTAGGCCCACTCACAACCAACCGTTCACTGAATTTGCCAATGAGCAAATTAGATTGTTTGATAAATGGATTCGCTCGGCTAAAGCCGAAACATACCAGGCACTCAGAAATGTAGTCTTAGTAGAACACTTTATAGATAGTATGCCAGAATATATTTCGCAATACCTTAGAGGTAGGGTAGAGTTAAATTCTAAAATAGGGGACTTGGCCAAGATGGCAGAAAACTACCAGTTGGCGGGCAAAAGGCCCAATAAAAATAATTTTACCCCACAGAGTAACAAAACTTATACCCACAGCCAGTCCAGACCAGCTCATTCTAAACCTTTACCTAATGCACCTTCTGTTTCAGACATAACTAACCCTGTTAAATTGTCTAGCCCCACGACACTAAAGAGTGAACCGAAGGGTAATTCGGTTAGTAATGTCTCTTCTCCCCGACGTTTCTGTGGTCATTGTAAAAGTTCAACCCACAATATTAGCCGTTGTTGGCAACTGTACCCGGAAAAAAGACCCAATGCTCTCGTTGTGACACAGGGCTTGAGGCCTTCTGAAGGGTTAGGGAGTAAGACTTCCAACCCACAGTGGTTGGACCTGCTTACCCCATTCTTATCGAAAGGGAGACTACTTTTGTCTGAGGGTTCTTCCTGGAGGGACGTGGTGATCTTCCGAGACACCGGTGCCATCCAGACTTTAATTTTAGAGAGTGCTTTGCAAGGTGCCAATACTCTCGACACTGGAGAGGTGGTACTGGTCGAGGGTGTCACTAGTGATACTCGAGCAGTACCCCTCCGTAAGGTTACCCTGGAATCTGATTTCCACAAGGGTATTTGTACAGTCGGAGTCACTTCGTACCTACCTTTCCCTAATGTTGATGTAATATTGGGTAATGATTTAGCCGGGGATAAGGTAGGGGACTCCAGACTGCCTGTTATGTTGCCTACCCCAAAGGTTTGCCTGGATTCACCCACCGCAGAGGATAATGTTGTGTACCCTGCGTGCGTGGTGACTAGGTCTATGGGACTTAAATGTAAGGGCAGCCCTGTGCTTGCCAAGGTGGTAAATCCCAAGGACACGAGGGACCTTCCGAGTGGTGAAAGCCCAGTGGACCTTGCGGACACATTCATGGCCCGACTCGATGACGGGCCGAGGACATTGTGGAGAGCCTGCCACCCCCGCCTACCGAGAGTAGTGGGGAGGTGGAGGAGAACACTGTTGAGCCTCGGCCAATGGCATCTGACCAAGGCCTGGATGCCTCCTTGAGTGAGTTACAGAAAGCTGACCCCAGTCTTGCAGATTGTCACGAGACAGCCGTCTCTAGGGAGGAAATTGTAGACGCAGCAACTGGGTACTACTACAATGATCGGATTTTGATGAGAAAATGGAGACCTCAGAGTGCTCCCTTGTCAAATGAGTGGGAGGTAGTCCACCAGGTTATGTTGCCGACCTGCTATAGAGAAAGAGTTTTGTCAGCTGCCCATGATGATCCTATGGGGGGACATCAAGGCATTAATATTACGTATCACAAAATCTGCAAGTACTTTTTCTGGCCCAAGCTGAAAAGCGATGTGGCAAAATTTTGTAATGCATGTATTGCATGTCAACTTGTTGGGAAACCAAACCAGACTCCACCTAAAGCTCCTCTTAAGCCTATTGTCGTGCCGGAGGAACCATTTTCTCATGTGGTAATGGACTGTGTTGGTCCATTACCTAGAACTAAGTCTGGTAATATTTATCTAATTACGATGATGTGTATCACGACTCGTTACCCAGAGGCTTTTGCTGTAAGGAACATCCGAGCAAAGACTGTTGTTGCTCGTATGTTGCAATTTTTTTCCACTTTTGGACTGCCTCGGGTTGTGCAGACTGACAATGGTACTAACTTTAAGTCTGATATTTTTGAACAATTTTGTAAGGACCATGGAATAACTCATAAGGTTTCCAGCCCATACCATCCACAGAGTCAGGGGGTCATTGAAAGGTTCCATCTAACTCTGAAGCAGATGTTGAAGACATCGTGCGAGAGTTCCCATACCTTCTGGGACGAGAACTTGCCGTATGTTTTGTTTGCTGCTAGGGAGGGGTTGCAAAGTTCACTGGGTTGTTCTCCTTTTGAGTTAGTCTTTGGCCATAAAGTTCGTGGACCCTTGCAAATGTTACAGGAGAATCTGTTAGGGAACGTAACGTTAACCGAAGGTTCGGCTTTCTTTGCGCAACACCACCAGAGACTCAAGGACTGCAAGGCTGCTGCACTAAAGTATCTTGGGAAGGCCCAAGAAAATATGAAAGAACGGAACGATGCCAAGGCTAAGTTGCGGGTATTTCAGCCCGGTGACCCTGTCCTGGTACTAAAGCCTCGACTGGGGAGCACTATGTCCCACAAGTACGAGGGCCCCTACATTGTGACAGAGAAGACTGGGGACCTCACGTACAAAGTGAGACACTCTGATAAGCGTAAACAGGTAATGCTCGTACACGTGAATCGGCTGAAGAAGTTCCAGGGCCCCAGGCCCATTGCACTAACCAATGTTTCCATTTCCAGTGAGGGAGGGGATGATTGTTCTGGGGACCCAACTAATCTCATTCTCAATAATTCTAGTTCTGTGAATGCTGTGGAGGAGGGACTGTCCCATTTGCAGATGTCCCAACGTGACGAGGTGCAGTCGTTGCTTGACGAATTCTCCAGTCTGTTCGGGGAGGTCCCGACCCAGACTGATGCCATTTACCATGATGTCGAGTTGACGGACTACACCCCCATTCGCCTTCAACCCTATCGGATGAGTCCGGAAAAGAAGGCCATCGTCCGTAAGGAGGTCGACTTCTTGCTCCAGCACGGCCTCATCAGGCCGAGCCAGGGCTCTTGGTGCTCGCCCTGCCTTTTGGTCCCCAAACCAGATGGCTCCTGGCGATTATGCACCGATTATCGGCAGCTCAACAAGGTGACCATAGTGGACGCCTATCCGTTGCCACGTCTCGAGGACTGTATCGACGAAATCGGGAACGCCACGTATGTATCTAAATTCGATCTCTCGAGAGGGTACTATCAAATCCCTCTCACTGAACGTGCTAAACAACTAACGGCGTTTGTGACACCCGAGGGTGTGTTTGAGTATCAAGTGTTACCATTCGGCTTGCGTAATGCCCCTGCCACGTTCCAGAGGCTAATGAACTCTTTGCTCGCTAATGTGCCAAATTGTCGGGCGTATTTAGATGATATTGTGCTCTTTGATATTAATTGGGCTGACCACATAGCTAGGTTACGCCAGTTGTTCACAGTGTTGAAACATGCAAATCTAACCTTAAATGCTAAAAAGTGTCATTTTGGCCAAGGCACAGTGACGTACCTCGGTTATGAAGTGGGCCAAGGAAAAGTGTTACCTCGGCAAGATAAAATCAGTGCTATTCTGGACTATCCAGTGCTCAGGTCTAAAAAGGACATTCAACGATTTATCGGTATGTGTGCGTACTACCGACGCTTTTGTCAGAACTTTTCCAGTGTGGCCACTCCTCTCACAGATTTGTTGCGGAAGGCCGTTAAATTTAAGTGGTCATCGGACTGTGCAGAGGCATTTAAAAACTTGAAATTGATCTTAGCTTCCGCCCCAGTGCTTGCTAGTCCAAGGTTCGACCGTCCGTTTAAAATTCAAGTTGACGCGTCTGACTCGGGTGCTGGTGCAGTGTTGTTGCAAACTGGGGATGATAAAGTGGAACACCCAGTATATTATTACTCTGTGAAATTTGACAAGGCGCAGCGCAATTATTCGGTGATAGAAAAAGAGGCGTTGGCGCTAGTGCTAACTTGCAAAAAGTTCGAAGTTTACCTCACAGGTAATATAGTGGAAGTGTACACGGACCATAACCCATTAGTTTTCATGAATCAGATGAAGCAGAAAAATAAACGCATCCTCAGGTGGGCATTGTACCTACAGGACTTTAATCTATCTATTATCCACCTACCGGGCCGGCTCAACGTGATAGCCGACGCTCTGTCCCGCTTGCCTGAGTAACATTCATCTGAGCCGCAGGAAGCCATACCAAATGTCATGCTTTAGTTATTTTTTTTTAGGTTCTCCTGTGACATTAAATATCCCGTGTCCAATTTATTTACTTCCTTTTGTTTTTTTTTGTTTTTTGTATGTTTTTTCTTTCAGAGAATTCCTTGTATTTTTTTTTTTGACAGAAATTGTTGTTTGGTTGATTTTCTATTATGTCATGGATTTCCATTTTATTCTGTATACTCTTACAAAAAAATATGACTACTATTCTAGTAGTCACATTTTTTTTTCTCTGAAGGGGGGAGGAGTGTTACGACTCTGGGTTCTTTAGAGGGAAACCAGAGGTCAAAATTTGAGCTTATTGAGCTACCATAGAGTAAACACGCATTGCGAGTTGCATTTGTCGTATCTTCCCTGCCAGTCGTAAGACTAGTCTTGTCTCTCGAAGAGTATTTAAAGATTGAGCTTGGGGTTGATTATTAAATAATAAAATAGGCACCAACTATGTTTACTAATACTGTCTAATCATTTGTAAAGTAAACCTGAGTAAACTTTGTATCGGGCGCCGGTATGATTAGTTGAACAGTCTGCCGGCAGCATTAGCCCACGGAGAAGGAGGGAGGCTCGCTCGCCCTTCTCTGCTGGCTGGCTGTGGTGGAAGGAAGTGCCTCTCCTTCCTCTTATTTATTTATTTCTGTGTCTTCGTCTGGTTAAGTCTTCTTTGCTATTTTTTATGGTTATATTGTGGCATACCTTGTTCTATGTGTAGAGTAGTATACCTGGGGTGTAGTAGTGTTTTTAAGTGTTTATCTTACCTGTTATGCTAACGGGGGTCCCAGTGTAACCACGTGGTCCCCCTACCCTAAGCTGACTCTTCAAGGGTTTTATAGTAGAGCTTTACCCTAGCTTGTTTCCAGTGTAAAACCTTGTATCCTGCCTAATGGACCAAATAAATAAATAAATAAATAAATAAATATGTTTATTCAGGAAAGGTACATACATAGAGAGATTTTACATAAGTTGATCGATTTATAGATAGAGCTAGTACATACAATGCCTAAAGCCACTATTACGCAATGCGTTTCGGGCAAGAAAACATTAATATCTAAAACTTAATGCTAATTGAACAAAAAGAATAAAAGTTTTGAGAACAGATACAAATAAAGGTACAAAAAAAGGGGGGGGAACATGACTGAAAAGCAGCACAAATACAATATGTAGACAAACAGCGTTGAATAAGAAAAAAAAAAAAAAAAAAAAAAAAAAAGACATGGGTTGACAATAGAGGGGTAAGGTAGGTTACAGGGAGTTTAACAGGTAGTGTTTAGTTTTAATCTTAAACTGGTTGAGAGAGGTACAGTCTTTAACATGGTTGGGAAGGTCATTCCACATTCTGGGTCCCTTGATTTGTAGAGCATTTCTAGTTTGGTTAAGTCGTACTCTTGGAATATCAAAACTGTATTTATTTCTGGTGTGGTGCTCATGGGTTCTGTTACAGCTTTCAATGAAGCTTTTGAGGTCAGGATTGGCATTACAGTTCAGCGTTTTATATATGTATAATACACATGAGAGAATGTGCAGTGACTTAATATCTAACATATTGAGAGATTTGAGTAGGGGTACCGAGTGATGTCTGGGGCCAGAGTTGGATATTGTCCTAATAGCAGCTTTGTGTTGAGTAATTAGAGGACGTAAATGATTTTGGGTAGTAGAACCCCAAGCACAAATACCATAGTTGAGATATGGATAGATGAGGGAGTAATAGAGAGTCACCAGGGCAGGGCGGGGTACATAATATCTGATCTTGAAAGAATGCCAACAGTTTTTGAAACTTTTTTTGATATATTTAGAATGTGTCCCTGGAAATTAAGCTTGTGATCAATGAGAACGCCAAGGAATTTGCCATCTAATTTGTTACAAATTTGGGTATTGTTAATCTTGAGATTTATTTGGTTAGAGGATTTATTGCCAAACAGAATATAGAAAGTTTTGTCAATGTTAAGGGTGAGTTTGTTGGCAGTTAGCCAAAGATGGACTTTATTAAGCTCGGTATTTACTGTGGCATTTAGAGCAAGGGGGTCAGGACTGGAGTAAATGAAGGTTGTGTCGTCAGCAAATAGAATTGGTCTAAGGTGTTGGGAGGCATTTGGAAGGTCATTAATGTAGATGAGAAAGAGGAGAGGGCCAAGTATACTGCCCTGAGGAACACCAATGTTGATGGGTAGGGTAGGAGAAATTGAATTGTTCACAGAAACATACTGGAGTCTATCAGTAAGGTAAGATTTGAGGTATTGCAGGGAGAGTCCTCTGACTCCATAATGATGTAATTTAAGAAGAAGGTTTTGGTGGTTCACAGTGTCAAAAGCCTTACGCAGGTCGACAAATAACCCAACAGGGAACTCATTTTTATCAAGAGCTGTATGAATTAAGTTAATCATACTAATCAGTGCATCGTTAGTGCTTTTTTTAGGTCTGAAGCCATATTGGCAAGAGCTAAGTATATTGTGCTTGGCTAGATAAGAGTAGAGCTGCTTGTAGATTAGTTTTTCAAAAATTTTTGATAAGTTAGGCAGGATTGAAATAGGTCTGTAGTTGTTAACATCTGTGGGATCACCACATTTGTGGACAGGGGTTACTCTCGCTTTTTTTAGAATATCTGGAAAGGTTTGGAGTTCAAGTGACTTGTTGAAGAGCAAAGCAATTGCAGGGGCTAAGGATCTGGAGGCTTTTTTGTAAATTAATGTCGGAATCTCCTCAAGGGCACTAGACTTGGTTTTAAGGGAAAGGATTATCTCATTGACATCAGTGGAATTAGTAGGCTTTAGGTACAGAGACTGTGGATAGTTACCTGTAAGGTAGTCCTTAATCTCAGTACTGGAAGAAGGAATATCATTTGCAAGGGATGACCCAATGGAAGAGAAGAACCTATTGAACTCAATAGCAGAATCAGATGCTGAAAGCTGACCATCGTTATTTAATTTCCCCCTGCATGGGGAGCCTGCACAGCTGTGAGGCGTGCACGATCACTGGGGGTTGTTGCTTCCTCCAGCAAAGCTGTGGCTTCTTTGTCTGCAATGGGGCTGTCCCATCTGGATTGTTTCTTGGCTTTCGGCATGGCTGGTCTGAGTGCTGGGTCTGCCATGGCACCCCATTTCGTGTCGCATTCCATGTAGTGGGGGTCCTGTATCCCCGCTACATCACTGAGGGTGTCAGGTAGAATTTCCTTAACCAGGTCATCTGAAGCTGAGGAGGAAGACAGGAAGGCTGGGACAGCAATTTGGGTGGCGGTGCGGACACCCAAGCCACCGAGCCTAACAGGAAGAGTGGCTTGTTTCCACTGGCACTCGTTGAGGGAGAGATTAACAACTTTTTCCAGCATGGTCTTCAGTAAGAGGTCATACTCTTCAAGCTTTCGGTTGTCGTAAGATGGGGCGCACCTCAGAAAGTAGGTTAGCCACGGAAGGGATAGGCATTTGGTGAGGAGATAAAAAGCATCGTGGGCATCGATGTCACCTATTCTGTCTTCCATCCTCCTAAGGTCTGCGATTTTCTTGTCAAGGATCTCCTCAATGGCGTTAGACCCGAGGGGGGCTCCAAGGAGGGTGCTGTTCTCGGCCCTAATGACATGGGCTCCAGGCAAGGCAGACCTTATTCTAGCTACGATGTCTGGGTTGGAGGAGACTACTTCACACTTGGAAGGGTTCAGGACGAGACCCAGGCTTACTTCTTGCTCCCTTATTTTCCTGATGTCTGCCAAGAGGTGGTCTACGGTGCCAGCTATAGTGCCATCATCCAAAAACCAGATGTTGAACTCGCTGGACAAGCTTTCGGTGATTTCTTTTAACACTAAGCAGAAAAGAAGGGGAGCAAGAGGATCACCTTGCTGAACACCTTCACATGATCTGATTTCATGTTCACCAAAGAGCAGTTTTGACTCACCACTGTAGCACGATAGTATGAACGGGTAGAGGGGCCGGAAATGGCGATGTACGGCACAAAGTACTGCATCTCTTCTGACCATGTTGAAGGCATTCTTAAAGTCCAGTTTGAGCAGGGCCTTTTCATCAGAAATGTTGGTGATGTATGCTCGTGCTGCATGGGCAGCCGCTTCACAGCCTTGGGGGATTCCAAATCCTAGCTGGATTGGTTTCAGCAATTCAGCCGCTTGCTGGCTGACAACCCTCGTAGCAGCCTTGGCAATCAGGCGTCGGAGAGTGTTGCCAACAGCGATTGGCCTGATTCCATCGTCCTTCTTTTTGAGAGCACAGAGGGAGGCACCAAAAAAGAGAGGCCTGATGATCTCAGGTATATCACCAGCCAGGCACATGTTAACGAACCTTGTTAGTCCATAAGAAGATCTTGTGCAGCATCACCAACCGCAGGATTTAACATTTACTTGATGTGTTGAGGTTTTAACCCTGTAAAGCCTCCTGCTGACCCAGGTGGAAAAGAAAGGGCTGCTTTGTAGACCTCAGATTCACCAACGGTTAATGGGTCTGAAATGGTGTCGGCTGATGGCGGAACGATGTTGTCGCCTTGTCGGGCTCTGGGTGGGTGCTTGCTTTGCAGGGGCCGTGCTGTGGCTGAGTTTCGAGGAGCAATTTTCTCGTCACTGGTGAGGACTCTAATAGCACTTGCGGTATTTCCCTCTTTAATTTTCTTGGTGAATTGTGCTCTGATTTTGTTTGTTTCCGGTATGTTGTTGTTACCATTTCTGCAGTGGGTGTGTTTTGCTCGGAGAGGCAGGCGAACTAGGTTATCCCCCCTTGGGTATTCATTTATCGCCCTCTGGACCGAGGAAGCAAGTGATTTGTCCCTCCTTGGAGGGACGGTGAGGCATACATTGCCAAACAGAAGGACATTATGCCATGCTTGAATGTTTTCCGGGGCATCATTAACCCTTTTCAGAAGATTACAGAGTTTGGCTGCTGCATTTGGGCAGGCTGCTTTTGGGATGTGTGGTAATGTTCTAGCAGACGTCGCTATGATTGCTTGGGTGAGGTTTGCAGATGAGATTAGGTTAATGGGAGTCTCTTCCCTAACTGTCAATGGCAGCTGGCCATTGCTTCCCTTTGGAAGCTGGTGGGAACCACTGCATCTTACCTCGTTGAAGGTATGAAAGCGGATGACACCACCGTTGGAGTTTATGGCGGTGTTTTTGTTGCATACTCGACAAAAATCTCTTTTAGGAGTAGTTGTTGGCACCTCAAGGCTTGTGGAGTCCTGCCCGACCGCTGGGACCCCTTCCATTTCAACTCAGTTGGGAGAATTAAACTGTGCAATGTCCTTTAGAGGGGGCAAACACACTGGGTCATGGCCAAGCAACTGCCAGCATATATACATATTATATATATATATATATATATATATATATATAGATATATATATATATATATATATATATATATATATATATATATATATATATATATATATATATATATATATATATATATATATATATATATATATATATATATATATATATATATATATATATATATATATATATATATATATATATATATATATATATATATATATATATATATATATATAAATGGAAATGTTCGTTTGTTCAAAATCGCAAATCTACGTAAGTTCTTCACAGATTGCGTTGGAATTTTCACACAACGTTCCATTCGCATCCGAGCGGGTTTTTATATACATACTATATAGGTGTCACGTCTGTGACGGGGAAAAAACATGCTTCTTTAAAAAACTGTGTTTTTCATGTGATTTTCATGAGAGGGAAATCTTTGAAACCTCTTCGCCGATTTCTTTGAAATTTTAATCAACGTTGCATTCGAATAGGCGAGTGTTTTTAAATACCTACTATATACGTACCTCACCTCTGACAGGAAAAAACATGCTTTTTTTAAAAAAAAAGCGCCCTCTGTTGGACGTCAGAGCAACACACGCTGTAATCTCCAAAAGTTCTTCACTGATTGCTTTGAAATTTTGACACAACGTTCCATTCGAATACGTGCGTGTTTTTATATATCTACTATATAGATGCCACACTTGTGACAAGTAAAAACATGCTTTTTTGAAAAACAGCGCCATCTGTTGCACGTAAGAGCAACACACGCTAAGCAAAATATGTTACAATTTCATTTCAATGTTTCCAATTGCATTGATATATTGACTTTTCATAATTTTTTATTTATTTTCATTTTGATTTAATTATTTTATGTGACTTTGTGTTGGAATTCAACTGTGTTGTTTACCATACCGTTCATTTCGTGGGTATAGTTTATTTGTTTCATCTTTCATTGTTTTTCATTTCGTTTTTTTTTTAACTGTTCTTCTTATTTTTCAGTGTAATTGGTGGTGAAATTGAGCTGTGTCGATTTATCTGCGTTTGAATTGAAATACTTTGTTAGTATTTTTTTATTTTGTTTTGAAAACAAGAAAATGGACAACACGTTAATTTCACAGCTGCAAATGTGCTACAAACAGCTATAAATCCACCGGCTACAACGTTAACTGCTTTCTTCACGTTATGTCAAAATGATGCGTTTGCGAAAATACTGCTGTATTCAAAAGTGCCTACGTATTACACGTGGAATGCCAGTAGAAAATCATATGAACGATGCAAACGAGGAGAGCGAGTCGACGGACAACCTAACATATTCAAATAACCTACAATAGACAGACATTGTGCATCCCAATCAAGATGAATGCTTCTTTCTTCGCATGCTGTTGGTAAATGTAACCGGTCCAACGGCTTTCCAGCAATTGAGATTTGTCTACGGTGTAACACATGCCACTTCCCATTGTGCATATCAAGCTCTGAATTTATTGGAGAACGACCGACACTGGGATGTATGCATTAATATGCGTCCAACACGTCACATCCAAATCAAATTCGTGCATTGTTTGTAATCATATTGACCACCGGCTCTCCTTCATCTCCAACATAGTTATGGGAGAAATATAAATCGCACATGGCTGAAGTGTATTTGTATCGAATAGTCCGTCGAATACGCAAGGAAAATTAAAATATGAACATGGATTTCACAGCAAAAATGTACAACGAAGCGTTGATAATAATTGAAGATTTGTGCTTAGAAATCGTGAACAAAGTCCTCTATCAATTGGAAATGCCATCACCGAATCGATCTGCTGCTGCTTCGTTCGATGTAGAATTGCGTCATGAACAAAATTACAACAGGGGTGATCTGTTGTCGTATGTGCAACCAAATATTTCTAAGCTAACGCTTGAGCGAAAAGGCATCTACAATCAAATAATTTAAACTATCAGTAATGTGCTTGGAGAAATCTTCTTAGATGCGCCAGGAGGAACTGGTAAAACCTTCTTAATTAGATTGATTCTGGCAACATTTCGATCCCAAAATGGCATAACGTTAGCTCTTGCATCGTCCGGAATAGCTGTGACATTGCTACCAGATGGAAGAACTGCTACTTCAGCTTTGAAATTGCTATTGAACATGCAATTCATTGAAACTCTCACGTGCAACATTTCCAAAACATCCGGCATAGGAAAAGTATTGCAGAAATGCAAACTTATTATTTGTGATGAATGCACAATGGCCCAAAAAAGTCGCTCGAGGCTCTTGATCGATCATTGCAAGATTTGCGTGGAAACGTCAGACCATTTGGGACCGCATTAATATTGCTTGCAGATTTCAGGCAAACATTACCTGTAATTCCTCGATCGACACCAGCGGACGAAATATATTCTGGGCTGAAATACTTTACTTTTTGGCGTCACATAAAGACATTTAAATTAACCACAAATATGCGTGTCCAGCTGCAAAATGGTCCATCAACTGAGATATTCTCACATCAGTTTTTTGTAATTGGGAATGCAAACGTGCCGGTTGATCTGACCTCAGGACGAATTTCATTGCCTCATAACTTCTACAATTTAGTGACGTCAAAAGAAGAATTGGTTGAAAAAGTATTTCCCAATATTCAGACCAATTATATGAATGACGATTGGCTGAGTGAACGAGCTATTCTTGCGGCCAAGAACAAAGACTTCTACGAACTTAACAATATTATTCAGTCTAACATTCAAAGCGAGGCAGTCACATACAAGTCCGTCGACACTGTTGAGGAAGCAGATGAAGCGGTTAATGATCCAAGCGAATTTTTGAAATCACTCGATCTGTCAGGGATATCACCACACGTACTGCAATTCAAAATCGGCGTGCCAATTATCATGTTGCGAAATATCAACCAGCCAAAACCTTGCAACGCCACGCGGCTTGCAGTAAAAAAAATCAGCGACGTCGTAGAAGGAACAATCTTGACAGGACCTTTCAAAGGTGAAGATGTCCTCATTCCTCATGAGGACATCTTCTCATTCCTCATGAGGACATGAGGATTCCAACAGATATGCCATTTCAATGTAAGAGATTGTAATTTCCGATTCGATTGGTGTTTGCAGTCACCATCAACAAAGCTCAGGATCAATCTTTAAAATTGTGTGGTATAGATCTTGACACAGATTGCTTCTCACATGGACAATTATATGTTGCGTGTCCTAGAGTCAGCAAACCAGACAATCTCTATATCTCCACTAACAATGGAACACAAAAAATATTGTATACCCACAAGCATTGTGAAATTAAACATATTAGAAACGTGCGCTTTGTCTTTTTTTTTTCCCCCTTTAACCAGACTGAGCCACAGCAACGCGTGGCGGGTATATCTATATAAATAAAAATGGAAATGTTCGTTTGTTCAAAATCGCTAATCTCTGAAAGTTCTTCACCGATTGCTTTGAAATTTTCACACAAAGTTCCATTCGCATCCGAGCGGGTTTTTATATACATACTATATAGATGACACATCTGTGACGGGAAAAAAACATGCTTTTTTGAAAAACTGTGTTTTTCATGTTATTTTCATTTGAGGGAAATCTTCGAACCCTCTTCACCGATGGCTTTGAAATTTTGACACAACGTTGCATTTGAATAGGCGCGTCTTATTATATGTCTACTATATACATGCCTCATCTGTGACAGGAAAAAAACATATTTTTTTTTTAAAACAGCGCCATCTGTTGGACGTAAGAGCAACAGATGTTGTAATCTTCGAAAGTTCTTCACTAATTGCTCTGAAATTTTGACACAACGTTGCATTCGAATAGGCACGTCTTTTTTTATACCTACTATATAGCTGCCACCACTGTGACAGGTAAAAACATGTGTTTTTGAAAAACAGTGCCATCTGTTGCACATAATGGCCACATGCACGCAATATAAAATATGTCACAAATTCCATTTCAATGTTTCTGATTGCATTGATAAATTTTATTTTCATGGATTTCGATTTATTTATTTTTTAGTGAATTATTTTGTGTGACATTGTGTTGGAATTGAGCTGTGTTGTTTACCATACCGTTCATTTCGTAAGTATAAGTATAAATGGCACACCTGTGACAGGTAAAACTATGATTTTCTTGAAAAACAGCGCCATCTGTTGCATGTAAGAGCAACACACATATGCTATACTAGATATGTTACAATTCTATTTCAATGTTTCTGATTGCATTGATAAATTCAATTTTCATAGATTTTGATTTATATTCATTTTGATTTAATTATTTTGTGTGAATTGAGTTGGAACTGAGCTGTGTTGTTTACCAGACCGTTCATTTTGTGAGTATAGTTTATTTATATATTTTTTCATATTTTCATTTCATTTTTTAACTGTTTTTCTTATATTTCAGTGATGGAAACATCACATCACTTGATGTTCCCAATTTTCTGATGGGAACATCAGACCATTTGGGAAGGCATCGGACGAGGGAGTGGGGAATGGTGGGGATGACGAGGGGACGGAAGTGAGAGATGGTGGGGAGGATGAGGAGACAAGGAAGGGGGTAATGGTGGGGGAAGGAAGAGGGGACGGGGGAGCTTGGGATGGTGGGAATGAGGGGATGGGGGAATGGAGGGGGAGGACAAAGAGACAGGGAGTGGGGCATGGTGGGAAGGAAGAGGGAATGATGGAGTGGGGAATGGTGGGAAGGATGAGGGGTCGGTGGAGTGGGTAATAGTTGGGAGGCCAAACAGACGGCTGAGGTGGGAATGGAGGGGAGAACTGGGGAACAGGAAATGTTGCTGTGGCTCAGCAATGCACATAGCAGGCATTGTGGCCGGGTACTGCTAGTGTATGTATATATATATATATATATATATATATATATATATATATATATATATATATATATATATATATATATATATATATATATATATAAAAATATATATATATATATATATATATATATATATATATATATATATATATATATATATATATATATATATATATATATATTTTTTTTTTTTTTTTTCGCTCCCACCGACAGTGTGCTGCTAGGGGCACCTCTGGGCTCGAACGCCATTGAGGTAGTCCTCGAAGAAAAGCTTAAAGACCTGAGGAGGATGGAGGCGCGAATAGGGGCTTTGGATGCTCATGATGCGTTGTACCTTCTTACAAGGTGCCTGGCCTTGCCCAGACTTACCTATTTCCTCAGGTGTGCTCCTTCTTTTGACAGCCCAAAATTAACGGAATACGATTCACTCCTAAAGACAATAACTATGAAAGTGTTAAACCTCTCCCTGCAAGATGACCAGTGGGACCAAGCAACGCTCCCAGTTAGACTCGGGGGTATAGGTATTCGCAAGGCGACACAGTTAGCATTGCCGGCCTTCTTATCCTCGACCAGTGCTACAAGTGAATTAGTGAAGGAAATACTTCCAGAATACCTAAGGAACTCCATTGGGATTCGTGACCCCAAATTTGTGGAAGGAGCTGGTCGGTGGGACACACTCGCCAATTCACACACCCGACCAACTTGTCCAAACGACGGTAAACAGGCCAAATGGGATAGCCCCATAGTGGAGAACATCGCCAAAGCATTGCTGGACGTAGCTTCTCAGAAGGACAGAGCGCGTCTCCTAGCTGTGCAAGCCCCCCATGCTGGGGACTTCCTGTTGGCAGTCCCTAATTCCGCCTTGGGCACCCGCCTGGATCATCGGGCCCTAAGTATTGGTGTTGCTCTGCGCCTTGCCGCCCCTATCTCCACCGAGCACCGGTGTATTTGCGGCCAGGCACGGGCAGACCAATACGGCAGCCATGGTCTCATCTGTCGTAAGACACAGGGAAAGATTGCCAGACACGAGGCAGTCAATGACATCATCAAGAGAAGTTTGGCTACAGCTGGGTGTCCAGCACAAAGGGAACCCCAGCTGTGCAGACCTGACAACAGCCAAAAACGCCCAGATGGAGTCACCCTGCAGCCATGGAGGGAAGGTAAACAGGTCGTATGGGATTACACCTGTGCATCTACATTGGCTGATACCTATTTACGTTACAGCTCAGCGGAGGGAGGTGGGGCAGCCACCTTCAGGGAGACCCAGAAAATCCACAAGTACAGAGACCTAGAACGTTGTTACAGGTTCGTGCCGATAGGCTCAGAGACTCTGGGCGCCTGGGGTAAATGTGCACTCAAGTTTTTAAAGGAGGTTGGTGAGGAACTCATTGGGAAAACTAGAGACCCACGAGCAGCCAGTTTCCTATTCCAGCGCCTCAGTGTCGCAGTACAGAGGGGAAATGCGTGCTGTATCCTGGGTACGCACCCAACCTCCGAGGAGCTGGACGAGGTCTTCGAACGCTGATTGTTTAATTGTTATATATTTGTGTGTGTGTGTGTGTGTTCTCTGTAAACTGTAGCATTGCAATAAAATAAAACAAAACATACAAAAAATAATAGGGGTGGTAGGAGAGGAAAAGAATTAAGTATTCAGTGAGAATCCACAAGATCTTCTCTGAATGCTCTTTGTTTTCTTCTTCGAGGATGTGGGTCCCTGCAATTGCACCAGAGGTGGTACCCCTATATATATATATATATATATATATATATATATATATATATATATATATATATATTATAAACAAGCCTGAATGGTCCCTAGGACTATATTCAACTGAAAACTCACACCCCAGAAGTGACTCGAACCCATACTGCCAGGAGCAACGCAACTGGTATGTACAGGGACGCCTTAATCCGCTTGACCATCACGACCGGACATAAGGAAGTGATAGCCGAAGCTATTTGAACCTCTTCCTCGCCGGCACTCGGATGGTAATCTGGGCATAGATTTTATCAAATCACCTCATTTTAGGGCAACACGTGAGGAACACAAACTTGTTCCCCTAAAAAATGGGTGATTGCTAAAATGCTATACCCAAGATTACCATCCGAGTGCCGGCGGGGAAGTGGTTCAAATAGCTTCGGCTATCACTTCCTTATTTCCGGTCGTGATGGTCAAGCGGATTAAGGCGTCCCTTTACATACCAATTGCGTTGCTCCTGGCAGTATGGGTTCGAGTAGAGGAACATGTCTGACCCATTGAATATGAAAGCATATTCCGTATTAACTATATACTGATTTAGGGCTTCTATCCCTCTAACTATTTTCTTAGCATCAGGGCTTAGCGGAAATAGGAGTTCTCCAAACTCATTTTCGTAATTTTAAGGTGAAGAAAGAAGTGAATTACTATAGAATGTATTTACTTATTTATACATTTGCACAACGTTTCGAACTTCCATGGTTAATTTTCAATAAAAATTTTCAGACTGTTGATTTATACCTGCACTGGTCAGGTGATAAGACAATAAAGGTGAAAACATGGAGGATACATAAAGGATAAATGGGGTGTGAAACATAGAACATAAGAATATGAGGTATGCGGAAGGCCTATGTGGGCCCATAGAGGCAGCTCCATCTACAACAAAATTATTTTTTTTTTTGAGATTATACAGAGTTGTTACATTGTTGTACAGCACTAGTACGCGTAGCGTTTCGGGCAGGTCCCTGGAATACGATCCCGCCGCGAAGAATCGTTTTTTTCATCCAAGTACACATTTTACTGTTGCGTTAAACAGAGGCTACAGTTAAGGAATTGCGCCCAGTAAATCCTCCCGGCCAGGATGCGAACCACTGACATAGCGCTCGCGGAACGCCAGGCGAGTGTCTTACCACATACACCACGAGACTGCAAAGCGGCCAAGTGTATTGGCCTGTTATGTTAACATTGTTTCTGTGTTATCATCGTTATGTTCTGGTCTTGTTCTACTCTCATGGTGGGTAGAGTAAATAGGTATCTGTGATTTGGGTGTTCATGTAGGTTGTTCTATTCTTATGTGCAATTGCTTCAAGAATTGTATCTTCTGTCATGGGCTGTTGTCTCTGTGATTTCCTGGGGGCACCGGATTGAAGATGGCAGCCATAACGACCTACGTCAGCTTAGGTCGACGTCATTACCTATGCTACTTATGATTGATAGTTACATCCTTCGTGGGGCAAGTATACATGTATACAACGCTGACTGCTGTAAGGGTTCTCCGTCGGCTTCGGGCTGTGAATTTTGAATAGGAGTTCGGAAGTCTTCTTGGTTTTGTAGAATATTTATCAGGTTTATGTCGTTTGGTTAGG
>WNGS01069055.1:0-29635 GCA_020271785.1 Procambarus virginalis | reverse complement strand
AGCTGCCTAAGTCAAGGTACACAACATCACAATCCTACCACTATCAACTGCCTAACTATGATATGCTATAAGAAAAGATAAACAACTTTGGACAACAGAACGGGCCATTTATACAACCCATGTTGCGACGTTCAATTATTAATTTCTGTTTTCAAGATGAAGACGAAGTTTATTTGCTATTATAGATTAAGAACATAAGAACAAAGGCATCTGCAGAAGGCCGATTGGCCCATACGAGGCAGCTCCACTATAACCACCCCCAATCCCCACTCTATAACATGTCCAACCCATGCTTGAAACAATCGAGGGACCCCACCTCCACAATGTTACGGCGCAATTGGTTCCACAATCAACAACCCTGTTAGCTGAACCCGTATGTACCCAAGTCTTTCCTAAATCTAAATGGTATCCAATTTATACCCAGGGGTCTCGCCGTCTGTCCTGTGTTGATACTTATTTATTTATTTATTTATTTATTTATGCATATACAAGAAGGTACATTGGGAATGTGTGGATACATAAAATGGTAATTACAGTCTTGTAAAGCCACTAGTACGCGCAGCGTTTCGGGCAGGTCCTTAATCTAAGAAAATTTTAAGTAGGTAAATACTTGCAAGATTTATAAAAAAATGATAACAGATACATGGCAAGAAAAAAAATTAGAGAAAATTGTAGGTACAGTGGATTAAAGCACATAGGCAGCTAAGATTGATTGCAATGACAGCTTGAATGGTAGTTGACAAAAATTGGTAGGCACAAAACAGCATATGGCTAGCACATAAAAGAAGACAGCAATGAACACAATGATAAGGTTGGTAGGGTTAATACATAAAATTAGGAGATTGGGTAACACTAGGTACAGAGCAAATTTAAAGCTCAGTGTAGGAAACTAAGAAGATGAAATCAGGTACTTTTTGGTTTTGTTTTTAAATAAGGCAAAACTTTTACAGTTTTTCAATTCACTAGGGAGTGAGTTCCATAGACTAGGTCCCTTAATTTGCATAGAGTGTTTACACAGATTAAGTTTGACCCTGGGGATATCAAAGAGATATTTATTTCTGGTGTGGTGAAATGGGTCCTATTACATCCATCCAGGAGAGTTTCAGAGCATGGTTTGCATTTAAAAACAGGGTTTTGTAAATGTAGTTGACACAAGAGAATGTGTGGAGGGAGTTAATATTTAGCAAGTTTAGAGATTTAAACAAGGGAGCTGAATGTTGTCTAAAAGCTGAGTTAGTTATTATTCTGATAGCAGATTTTTGCTGCGTGATGATGGGCTTAAGGTGGTTTGCAGTGGTAGACCCCCATGCACAGATACCATAATTAAGATAGGGGTAGATTAGTGCATAATATAGTGAGAGGAGAGCGGAGTTAGGAACATAATATCTGATTTTGGAGAGTATACCAACTGTTTTAGAGACTTTCTTAGTTATGTGTTGTATGTGGGTGCTGAAGTTGAGTCTCTTGTCTAGGAATAGGCCAAGAAACTTGCCATCATTTTATTACTGATGTTAATATTGTCTATCTGTAGCTGAATTGCATTTGATGATTTGCTTCCAAATAAGATGTAGTAAGTCTTTTCGATGTTTAATGTTAGTTTGTTCGTTGACATCCAGAAGTGGACTTTTTTTAATTCATTATTCACAACATCATTTAGTGTATGTGGGTTGAGGTCTGAATAGATAAGGGTAGTATCATCAGCAAACAATATAGGTTTGAGAATATTAGAGACATTAGGCAGATCATTTATATATATAAGAAATAGAAGAGGTCCTAAGATACTGCCCTGAGGCACTCCAACGGTAATTGGTAGAGTGGAAGAAGTTGTATCATTGATGGTTACATATTGGTGTCTGTCACTAAGATAGGATCGGATGTAGTCAAGGGCAAGGCCACGGATTCCATAATGCTGAAGTTTAAGTAAGAGGTAGTTGTGATTAACAGTATCAAAGGCTTTTCTTAGGTCAATGAAGAGTCCAATTGGAAACTCATTTTTGTCAAGGGCTGAGTAGATTACGTCAAGGAGACTAATGATTGCATCGTTGGTGCTCTTTTGGGACCGGAAGCCAAACTGGCAGGGGCTGAGTATGTCGAATTTTACGAGGTAGGAATAGAGCTGTTTGTAAATAATTTTTTCAAATATTTTTGATAGAATGGGTAGATTTGATATTGGTCTATAATTATTTATGTCCGCCGGATTGCCTCCTTTATGGACTGGCGTTACTCTTGCTTTTTTGAGGATATCAGGGAAGGTGTGACACTCTATAGATTTGTTGAACAGTAGGGCTATGGGTGAGGCAAGGGCATGGGAGGCTCTCTTGTATACAATGGACGGAATTTCACTGGTGTTCCCTGCCTTGGTTTTTAGAGAGTGTATGATGGACACAACATCTGCCGGGCTGATTGGTGAAAGGAGAAGAGAGTTTGGATAGCTGCCTGAGAGATATGTGTTAATATGTGTCTGAGTCTGTGGGATTTTACTGGCAAGATTAGCACCAACCGATGAAAAGAAACTATTAAATTCATTTGCCATTTCTAAATCAGTTGACAGTATATCCCCATCCTTGTAGAGCTTTATTTGGTTATGTGAGTGTTGCTTAGTTCCTAGGATACTAGAGATTGTTTTCCAAGTGCTTTTCATGTTACCTTTTGCTTCATTGAATCTATTCACATAATATGCTAGTTTTGCCTTTCTTATGATACTGGTAAGCATTGATGAGTACCTTTTAGCTACTTCCTTTGAAACTAGGCCAATCCTAAGTTTCTTTTCATATTCGTGTTTCTTGTTGATTGAGTTGAGAATGCCACTTGTGAGCCATGGATTGTTTAATCTTTTGTCAGTTACTTGCTTGGTAAGAAGGGGACAATGAAGGTTGTAGAGACTGAGAGTTTTGGAGAGGAAGAGGGTAGCTAATGAATTTATATCCTGGGTATTATTGAATTCAGAATCCCAGTTAATATTGTGAAGTGCATCTGTAAGATTGCCTAAAGCTGATTCACTGTGTAGCCTAAATGAAAGTTTCTTGCTTTTTGGTGGTGTTATGTCCATGTTTGCTATGAGAAAGGTAGGATAGTGGTCAGTTGTTCTGTCGTAGATTATACCAGGTACAAGGGGAACTGTTATGTTTGTCCATATGTGGTCCAAGGTAGTGGCTGATGTTTGAGTGACTCGGGTAGGTTTGGTGATTGTGGGGATTAGCATACAGGAGTTCATGCTGTTAAGGAAATAGTCAACTTGAGAGCAATTTTGTTTACCCAGGTCAATATTAAAGTCTCCTCCCAGAATGATGTGGTTTTTGTTGAGATTGTTGTTTATAATAAGATTCCTTAGGTTGTCTGAGAAAGAAGCTATGTTAGTGTTGGGAAATCTATAGATGGCTCCAATAGTCAAAGAGGATTTAAGGGATTTAATTGTGAACTGAGCAAAAGTATATTCACAGTAGTCATCTCTGTCACTAATAACACTGTTGCAGATAAATGTATCTCGGTAATATATAGCTGTGCCACCACCTTTTTTATTAGGCCTACAGTTATGAATGGCTTTATAACCAGCTAAGTTGTAGAGTTGGGTATAGTCTTTATTTAGCCAAGTTTCTGTTAAAATAATGAACGATAAGTTAGTACCAAGTGCTGTGAGTAATGCATTTAAATCATCAAAATGTTTACCAAGAGATCTAACATTTTGGTTGTAAACTGATAAACAGGTGGTATTTTGGAGTTTGTTTTTAGCCTGGTGTGCTGTGAAATACTTGCAATAATGATGATCAATGTGCTGGTTGGTGTAGATATGAGATAGAAGATTTTGATCAGGATCAATATCAGTGTGCATAAAGATGCAGATAAAGGGATCACGATACAAGATACACGATAAAGCAAAACACAAGAATAAAAGCAAATACAATAAAATAGTAACAACTTAGAGGTAAAATAAAGATACAATAGATAGCCAGGAAGGACACAGAAGTTACATAAAATAAAAAACAAAAAATCAGTAGAGATTGACAATATAAATGTAAAATAAAAAATAATAAGAATAATAAATCATAAAGTAAAATGATCTTGAAGATAATTGGCTTAGTAATGGTTAATTAAAATCCTATAATTAGTATGAACCTAAGAAAACAAAATGAACTCAATAGATAATTCCGAAAAAAAAGATGACATGTAAAACTTATTAAATCTTGAAATTTACTCTAATATAAATCTAAGTGTAAAAATAAACAGGGTGAAAGTATATTCGTGTGGAATATTTTACTATGATACTGAGGTAGATGATTATATAAACAATTATACTATTAATTAATTCCAATAAATGATTACAAGAAACAAATACCAAGTTACTTTAAATATAACAGGGTAATAGAAAAGCCCTAGGTTTAGTGACAAGGGGATTAGCTAAGACCAAATAATTAAGAGTAAAAAAAACAGGCAAAGATGCCAAACAAAAAAAATAAAAATAAAAATAAAAATATAAAACCTTTGGAAAGGAAAGGCAGAGCTTAAGTACACTTTGGTTGTATGTGAGACTACAAAATATGTTCAGGTTATTCAGCTGATATCCCACAGTCATCCAGGAAAGAAGTGAGGTGTGCTTCAGTGGTTATCACATAAGTTTTTCCAGTGTCAGTCTTCCTAGCTATTATTTTACCATCACGCACAAAACAATGTTTAATAGCACGGGATCTTTTGCAGATTCCACGTAGTTTAAATAAGAGATTTTGTCTGAACCTGGTTAGACATTCGTTCACATAAACATTGGATTTCCCAGCGACTGCAGCAGTGATAAGGTCTGACTTGCGGGAGCAGCTATCCAATTTCACACGAATCCTCCCGTTATTTGGACCAGATGATTTCGTACCCACTCTATAAGCTGACTTGATGTCACTTGCTTCGATTGAGTAGAAACTATAAGGCTAGCCAAGAACAACTCCAGCATGACTTGAATGATCTCCGTGAGAAAAACAATCTTATGAAAACTGATGAAGCAATAAAAAAACAAGAGGACGCTCTCAACAAAATGACCGAATGTATCAGTACATTATCCGCTCAACGTTCCGTCTTCCAGGAAGAACAAGATCAGCAAAAGCTGCTGGACTCTGTTATTGTGTCATCCCAAGATATACCTGTGGAGCGTGAAGGGGAAAAATGTGTTGAAATAGCTCAGGCTCTCATAAAAAACGAATTGCAGGTCATTATAAATAAAACAGACATTATTGCTGCCTACAGAGTAGGCAAAAAGAATCCATTAGGTCAAAACCAGCGGAAAATTCGCTTGAAGCTGACTTCCCAGTCTTTGAAATCGCATCTTGTTCGGTCAGCTGCATCCCAACGGAAGGGAATATACATCAACGAGTGCTTGACTAGGAAAAGACAGCAACTCCTCTACCGCCTGCGTCAAATCCGTCATCAAAACCCAGAGGCGATTCATCAGTGCTTTGTAAGAGATGGATTGATTAAAGTGAGAAAGACTGCTGAGGGTAAAATGTTTACAATTACTAATGAAGAGAACCTCAACACTTTCCTCTCCCAAAGTGGTTTGCCTCACCTTATTGTCACTCTCAATGAATCAACTTAATTAACCCCCTTGTCACCTAGTGGGGGCTAGGTATCTTAAGTCTCCTTGTTTCACTTTTAGCTGAATTTCTAAATTACTCTTTACTAGTCTGTTACTGGACTTAATTAATTGTGTCTTAATTATTCCTTTAGGTCTTAATAATTGTACAGTCATAACTGAACTAGTTATATTATATAATCATTTGCTTAAATTTGTCCTATGCTTATTTTTCAACTTTTTCTCTGATTTCTTCTATTACCTATTTTGCCTAGCCTCGCCATACTCGCCATCTCTGTGGGCGGTCGTGAATCATATACACATCATCTTGGCGGTAGTGGACCCAATACCCATCAAACAGGTGGAAGTGGAACCCATACCTATCCTTTTGAGTGGTAGTGGACCTCATAAACATCGTGTGCTTGTTGTGGACCTCCTTATGTTGTGGACATAATAACTCGGACATAATAACTAACTATGTCCTTGTTGTGGACATAATAACTCGGCGAACGAACGTCAACAACACCTGTCGGCCCTGCCCTCCCTCCTCTTTTATCAGCTGATCTGTGAGCTCTCGGCTACCAACAAATGATGTAGCATCACCCGTAGGCAGCTAAGTACACAGTGACCCAAATGTGATTGAAAAAACCAACAAGACCAACCCGTATTCTCTCATTTCGACCTCACTAGTGTTGCTCCCTTGAGCTCGGAAGCTGTACCAGACGTTCACTGCTGCCTCATCAACGAGTCTTCCCTATTGTACCTGCCTACATTTTATCCTGCTACCATGCAAAATAAGACCGGTAAGGCCCTTAAGAAAGGAAGCACACCAATCAGGAATAACCCAACTAGCCAGGCTAGCAACATGATTAGTTCAGCTATCTCCCCCTCGGTGGCCGCCGTGGGGGTACCGACTCTCCCCTCGTCGACAATAACATACAATCCCAGCTGGGCGCAGCGCCGTCTCCGACACGGGCCATGCAACTGTTATGTAGCCATATGGACCAACTTAAACGAGCTACTGCCCCTTGTCCTGACTTCAAGCGCCCTGCTGATAACCCTTGGCTCAAGTTATTAACTCAAGTACATGAAGATCAAATGTCAGTAATCAAAGAGCAGTCGGCCTTAATAATGAACCTGCAAGGCTCATTATTATCTTTGCAGAATGAAGCTGGAGCCCTACTCAAGAACAATCAAGATCTATCTACCAAAGTCGTCCACCTCGAGAAAGAATTAAACCTTCTCAAGAACACAGTTACTAGCTTTAATCCAGATGAAACCACTAGAAAACAGGAAGAAATATTGCAACGGTTTGAGAACCATCTGAACAACCTACAACACCAACACACTGTTACCCAGGACGAAACAGACCAACATAAACTACTAGAGTCTGTAATTATCTCTTCACATGATTTTCCCAAGAAACTGATGGAGAAGACTGTGCTGCCATTGTGATCAAGGTATTGCAGGATAAGTTAAGGTATTCACTTCAAAAAAATCACATCAAATCAGCTTATAGAGTGGGTACCAAATCATCTGGTACAAACAACCGAAGAATTCGATTAAAACTTGATAGCTGCTCCCGCAAGTCTGATCTTATCACAGCTGCAGTCGCTGGTAAATCCTCTGTTTATGTGAATGAATGTCTGACCAGGTTCAGGCAAAATCTCTTTTTTAAACTGCGTGGTTGCTGCAAAAATTCCACTGTAATTAAGCACTGTTTTGTGCGAGATGGTAAAATTATAGCTAGGAGGACTGACATTGGAAAAACCTATTCAATAACCACTGAAGCTCACCTTAATTCTTTCCTCAGTGACTGTGGGATAACTGCTGTATAGCCAGAATTCAAATTATAATCTCATTTAACTACCATTGTGTACTTTAGCTCTGCCTTTCCTTTCAAAAGGTAACTTTAACTAACTTTAGTTAAAAATAATTGTCACCCTTTCAATTGTCATCTTTCATTTTACTCCCATGTTCAGTAGTACACTGGCTTTGCCTGTGTCCTCTAGTATTAACTTCATTATCCAGTGTTCCTGAGTGTATCTCTATTTAAGCTACCTCATTTTGTCTTAGTGTAACTTTNAGTAACTTTGTATCGGGCGCCGGTATGATTAGTTGAACAGTCTGCCGGCAGCATTAGCCCACGAGAAGGAGGGCGAGGCTCTCGCTCGCCTTCTCTGCTGGCTGCTTGTGGTGGAAGGAAGTGCCTCTCCTTCCTCTTATTTATTTATTTCTGTGTCTTCGTCTGGTTAAGTCTTCTTTGCTATTTTTATGTTATATTGTGGCATACCCTTGTTCTATGTGTAGAGTAGTATACCTGGGGTGTAGTAAGTGTTTTAAGTGTTTATCTTACCTGTTATGCTAACGGGGGTCCCAGTGTAACCACGTGGTCCCCCTACCCTAAGCTGACTCTTCAAGTGTTTTATAGTAGAGCTTTACCCTAGCTTGTTTCCAGTGTAAAACCTTGTATCCTGCCTATGTGGACCAAGGCTTTTAACGTAAGATTGTGTGGTAAAGTTAGTATTATATTGTTATTGGTGTGATTGTGTATGGGGGGTGTTAAGGGGTTAATAAATAAGTAAGTTTGAACAGAGTATCCCTTTTTCCTGTGTGGGAGTACAATAATCTATTCCTAGACTAACCGGGTTTAGTAGCAAGCATTTATTACTGTGGATATTTTACTTTGGGGGCCGGGCCTTTTAGTTCTCCCATATTTTGATACCTCTGTATTCTACTTACCCTTACCCCTTAATAGTACCAGTTCCCCATAGCAAGCCCACCATTGTTCATAACAAGTGGTTGGCCTGTCCGGGAGGAACGTTATTATTGTAAAAAATTAGATTTTTGAGTGCCAAAACTAAAAATTCTTGTTTCCGCAGAACGGTTGTGGGCTAGCCTAGGGTCCAGCTCATCTGGCGTAGGACATTCTTTGCACTGACTGGACACCCAGCTGGATCTCTTCACGATTAAGGTTAGTGTGGCCTTGTGTTAGGGGCCGTGCAAATTTTTGTTTTTTCCAATTTTTTAATTTTTAATTTTTTCTGTGGCTAGGAGCTAAAATTTTTAGTGATGTCATCTGAAATGCAGAGACTGGCAATGAACCCTTCAGTGATAGAGATAAAGAAGCTCAACAAAGCAAATTTAATATTGTTAGGCAAGGAATTTGGCCTAGAATTAAATGACGCAGATAGAAAGTGGACTTTGATGAATGAAATTTTACGGCATTGTATAGACCAAGAACTAGTGCCAAGTGATACAATTTTATGCGAGCCCAATTCAGGGGAAAGTGCAGCTAGTAGAAATATAGAATTAGAATTAACACTAGCCAAGTTAAGACTGGCAGAGCAAGAGGCCAGAGTAGCAGAACAAAATGCTAAAGTGGAAGAGCAAAGGCTCAAAAATGAGGCGGCAAGAATGGTACCACCACCTACTGGGGACTCGAACTCCAGACATTCTGATAAAAAACACAACTTGCCTGAATTTTCAGAGTCAGACCCTGAAAGATTTTTCAACCATTTTCAGAGACTAGCCATGTCCATGAACTGGCCAAGGGAAGAGTGGGTGAAAATCTTGCAGGGGCGGCTTAGGGGTAAAGCACAAGATATTTTTATTAATATGCCTGACGACGAGTGTTTTGTATATGATGAAGTCAGGGAAAGAATTTTGAGGGCGTACGAAATTACTCCTGAAGCTCACCGCCAAACTTATCGCAACCTTAGGCCCACTCACAACCAACCGTTCACTGAATTTGCCAATGAGCAAATTAGATTGTTTGATAAATGGATTCGCTCGGCTAAAGCCGAAACATACCAGGCACTCAGAAATGTAGTCTTAGTAGAACACTTTATAGATAGTATGCCAGAATACATTTCGCAATACCTTAGAGGTAGGGTAGAGTTAAATTCTAAAATAGGGGACTTGGCCAAGATGGCAGAAAACTACCAGTTGGCGGGCAAAAGGCCCAATAAAAATAATTTTACCCCACAGAGTAACAAAACTTATACCCACAGCCAGTCCAGACCAGCTCATTCTAAACCTTTACCTAATGCACCTTCTGTTTCAGACATAACTAACCCTGTTAAATTGTCTAGCCCCACGACACTAAAGAGTGAACCGAAGGGTAATTCGGTTAGTAATGTCTCTTCTCCCCGACGTTTCTGTGGTCACTGTAAAAGTTCAACCCACAATATTAGCCGTTGTTGGCAACTGTACCCGGAAAAAAGACCCAATGCTCTCGTTGTGACACAGGGCTTGAGGCCTTCTGAAGGGTTAGGGAGTAAGACTTCCAACCCACAGTGGTTGGACCTGCTTACCCCATTCTTATCGAAAGGGAGACTACTTTTGTCTGAGGGTTCTTCCTGGAGGGACGTGGTGATCTTCCGAGACACCGGTGCCATCCAGACTTTAATTTTAGAGAGTGCTTTGCAAGGTGCCAATACTCTCGACACTGGAGAGGTGGTACTGGTCGAGGGTGTCACTAGTGATACTCGAGCAGTACCCCTCCGTAAGGTTACCCTGGAATCTGATTTCCACAAGGGTATTTGTACAGTCGGAGTCACTTCGTACCTACCTTTCCCTAATGTTGATGTAATATTGGGTAATGATTTAGCCGGGGATAAGGTAGGGGACTCCAGACTGCCTGTTATGTTGCCTACCCCAAAGGTTTGCCTGGATTCACCCACCGCAGAGGATAATGTTGTGTACCCTGCGTGCGTGGTGACTAGGTCTATGGGACTTAAATGTAAGGGCAGCCCTGTGCTTGCCAAGGTGGTAAATCCCAAGGACACGAGGGACCTTCCGAGTGGTGAAAGCCCAGTGGACCTTGCGGACACATTCATGGCCCGACTCGATGACGGGGCCGAGGACATTGTGGAGAGCCTGCCACCACCGCCTACCGAGAGTAGTGGGGAGGTGGAGAACACTGTTGAGCCTCGGCCAATGGCATCTGACCAAGGCCTGGATGCCTCCTTGAGTGAGTTACAAAAGCTGACCCCAGTCTTGCAGATTGTCACGAGACAGCCGTCTCTAGGGAGGAAATTGTAGACGCAGCAACTGGGTACTACTACAATGATCGGATTTTGATGAGAAAATGGAGACCTCAGAGTGCTCCCTTGTCAAATGAGTGGGAGGTAGTCCACCAGGTTATGTTGCCGACCTGCTATAGAGAAAGAGTTTTGTCAGCTGCCCATGATGATCCTATGGGGGGACATCAAGGCATTAATATTACGTATCACAAAATCTGCAAGTACTTTTTCTGGCCCAAGCTGAAAAGCGATGTGGCAAAATTTTGTAATGCATGTATTGCTTGTCAACTTGTTGGGAAACCAAACCAGACTCCACCTAAAGCTCCTCTTAAGCCTATTGTCGTGCCGGAGGAACCATTTTCTCATGTGGTAATGGACTGTGTTGGTCCATTACCTAGAACTAAGTCTGGTAATATTTATCTAATTACGATGATGTGTATCACGACTCGTTACCCAGAGGCTTTTGCTGTAAGGAACATCCGAGCAAAGACTGTTGTTGCTCGTATGTTGCAATTTTTTTCCACTTTTGGACTGCCTCGGGTTGTGCAGACTGACAATGGTACTAACTTTAAGTCTGATATTTTTGAACAATTTTGTAAGGACCATGGAATAACTCATAAGGTTTCCAGCCCATACCATCCACAGAGTCAGGGGGTCATTGAAAGGTTCCATCTAACTCTGAAGCAGATGTTGAAGACATCGTGCGAGAGTTCCCATACCTTCTGGGACGAGAACTTGCCGTATGTTTTGTTTGCTGCTAGGGAGGGGTTGCAAAGTTCACTGGGTTGTTCTCCTTTTGAGTTAGTCTTTGGCCATAAAGTTCGTGGACCCTTGCAAATGTTACAGGAGAATCTGTTAGGGAACGTAACGTTAACCGAAGGTTCGGCTTTCTTTGCGCAACACCACCAGAGACTCAAGGACTGCAAGGCTGCTGCACTAAAGTATCTTGGGAAGGCCCAAGAAAATATGAAAGAACGGAACGATGCCAAGGCTAAGTTGCGGGTATTTCAGCCCGGTGACCCTGTCCTGGTACTAAAGCCTCGACTGGGGAGCACTATGTCCCACAAGTACGAGGGCCCCTACATTGTGACAGAGAAGACTGGGGACCTCACGTACAAAGTGAGACACTCTGATAAGCGTAAACAGGTAATGCTCGTACACGTGAATCGGCTGAAGAAGTTCCAGGGCCCCAGGCCCATTGCACTAACCAATGTTTCCATTTCCAGTGAGGGAGGGGATGATTGTTCTGGGGACCCAACTAATCTCATTCTCAATAATTCTAGTTCTGTGAATGCTGTGGAGGAGGGACTGTCCCATTTGCAGATGTCCCAACGTGACGAGGTGCAGTCGTTGCTTGACGAATTCTCCAGTCTGTTCGGGGAGGTCCCGACCCAGACTGATGCCATTTACCATGATGTCGAGTTGACGGACTACACCCCCATTCGCCTTCAACCTATCGGATGAGTCCGGAAAAGAAGGCCATCGTCCGTAAGGAGGTCGACTTCTTGCTCCAGCACGGCCTCATCAGGCCGAGCCAGGGCTCTTGGTGCTCGCCCTGCCTTTTGGTCCCCAAACCAGATGGCTCCTGGCGATTATGCACCGATTATCGGCAGCTCAACAAGGTGACCATAGTGGACGCCTATCCGTTGCCACGTCTCGAGGACTGTATCGACGAAATCGGGAACGCCACGTATGTATCTAAATTCGATCTCTCGAGAGGGTACTATCAAATCCCTCTCACTGAACGTGCTAAACAACTAACGGCGTTTGTGACACCCGAGGGTGTGTTTGAGTATCAAGTGTTACCATTCGGCTTGCGTAATGCCCCTGCCACGTTCCAGAGGCTAATGAACTCTTTGCTCGCTAATGTGCCAAATTGTCGGGCGTATTTAGATGATATTGTGCTCTTTGATATTAATTGGGCTGACCACATAGCTAGGTTACGCCAGTTGTTCACAGTGTTGAAACATGCAAATCTAACCTTAAATGCTAAAAAGTGTCATTTTGGCCAAGGCACAGTGACGTACCTCGGTTATGAAGTGGGCCAAGGAAAAGTGTTACCTCGGCAAGATAAAATCAGTGCCATTCTGGACTATCCAGTGCTCAGGTCTAAAAAGGACATTCAACGATTTATCGGTATGTGTGCGTACTACCGACGCTTTTGTCAGAACTTTTCCAGTGTGGCCACTCCTCTCACAGATTTGTTGCGGAAGGCCGTTAAATTTAAGTGGTCATCGGACTGTGCAGAGGCATTTAAAAACTTGAAATTGATCTTAGCTTCCGCCCCAGTGCTTGCTAGTCCAAGGTTCGACCGTCCGTTTAAAATTCAAGTTGACGCGTCTGACTCGGGTGCTGGTGCAGTGTTGTTGCAAACTGGGGATGATAAAGTGGAACACCCAGTATATTATTACTCTGTGAAATTTGACAAGGCGCAGCGCAATTATTCGGTGATAGAAAAAGAGGCGTTGGCGCTAGTGCTAACTTGCAAAAAGTTCGAAGTTTACCTCACAGGTAATATAGTGGAAGTGTACACGGACCATAACCCATTAGTTTTCATGAATCAGATGAAGCAGAAAAATAAACGCATCCTCAGGTGGGCATTGTACCTACAGGACTTTAATCTATCTATTATCCACCTACCGGGCCGGCTCAACGTGATAGCCGACGCTCTGTCCCGCTTGCCTGAGTAACATTCATCTGAGCCGCAGGAAGCCATACCAAATGTCATGCTTTAGTTATTTTTTTTTAGGTTCTCCTGTGACATTAAATATCCCGTGTCCAATTTATT
Organism: Procambarus virginalis; assembly: GCA_020271785.1. Taxonomy (NCBI): domain Eukaryota; kingdom Metazoa; phylum Arthropoda; class Malacostraca; order Decapoda; family Cambaridae; genus Procambarus; species Procambarus virginalis. The sequence continues at coordinate 16,269 of WNGS01069055.1, read as the reverse complement.
TACTTCCTTTTGTTTTTTTTGTTTTTGTGTATGTTTTTTCTTTCAGAGAATTCCCTTGTTTTTTTTTTGACAGAAATTGTTGTTTGGTTGATTTTCTATTATGTCATGGATTTCCATTTTATTCTGTATACTCTTACAAAAAATATGACTACTATTCTAGTAGTCACATTTTTTTTTCTCTGAAGGGGGGAGGAGTGTTACGACTCTGGGTTCTTTAGAGGGAAACCAGAGGTCAAAATTTGAGCTTATTGAGCTACCATAGAGTAAACACGCATTGCGAGTTGCATTTGTCGTATCTTCCCTGCCAGTCGTAAGACTAGTCTTGTCTCTCGAAGAGTATTTAAAGATTGAGCTTGGGGTTGATTATTAAATAATAAAATAGGCACCAACTATGTTTACTAATACTGTCTAATCATTTGTAAAGTAAACCTGAGTAAACTTTGTATCGGGCGCCGGTATGATTAGTTGAACAGTCTGCCGGCAGCATTAGCCCACGGAGAAGGAGGGAGGCTCTCGCTCACCCTTCTCTGCTGGCTGGCTGTGGTGGAAGGAAGTGCCTCTCCTTCCTCTTATTTATTTATTTCTGTGTCTTCGTCTGGTTAAGTCTTCTTTGCTATTTTTTATGGTTATATTGTGGCATACCCTTGTTCTATGTGTAGAGTAGTATACCTGGGGTGTAGTAAGTGTTTTTAAGTGTTTATCTTACCTGTTATGCTAACGGGGGTCCCAGTGTAACCACGTGGTCCCCCTACCCTAAGCTAACTCTTCAAGGGTTTTATAGTAGAGCTTTACCCTAGCTTGTTTCCAGTGTAAAACCTTGTATCCTGCCTACATGGACCAAGGCTTTTAACGTAAGATTGTGTGGTAAAGTTAGTATTATATTGTTATTGGTGTGATTGTGTATGGGGGGGTGTTGAGGGGTTAATAAATAAGTAAGTTTGAACAGAGTATCCCTTTTTCCTGTGTGGGAGTACAATAATCTATTTCTAGACTAACCGGGTTTAGTAGCAAGCATTTATTACTGTGGATATTTTACTTTGGGGGCCGGGCCTTTTAGTTCTCCCATTTTTGATACCTCTGTATTCTACTTACCCTTACCCCTTAATAGTACCAGTTCCCCCATAGCAAGCCCACCATTGTTCATAACAAGCGGGCTGTGACGAGGTTCCTCTTGATGATGTCGTTGACTTCTTCATGTCTTGCAATCTTACCCTGTGATTTACGACATACCAGACCATGACGACCATATTGGTTTGCCATCGCATTTCCGCAGATGCACCTATGTTCGGTGAGGATGGGGGCGGCAAGGCGAAGGGCAACTCCAATGCGGAGAGCGTCATGACTGAGGCGAGTTCCCAGGGCTGCATTGGGCACAACAAATAAAAAATCCCTGGCGTGGGTGCTGTTACCGCTAGGAGGCGGGCTTTGTTTTCAGCATCAGCGTTGTCAATCATTGCTGTGACAGTCTTTTCCATTATGGGGCTATCCCAGTACTCACCTAGTTGTACTCACCTAGTTGTGCTTGCGGGGGTTGAGCTCTGGCTCTTTGGTCCCGCCTCTCAACCGTCAATCAACAGGTGTACAGTTTCCTGAGCCTAATGGGCTCTATCATATCTACACTTGAAACTGTGTATGGAGTCAGCCTCCACCACATCGCTCCGAGCGGTGGAGCGATGTGGGGACAGATCCTATTCTATTCTCGCTGGATATTCAGATCCACCTATTCTCGCAAAAGACAACAAGCAGGCCCATCCAGTGGGCCTGCTTGTGGTCTTTTGGGACTTGTGGTCAGGGTTGAGGGTGGGCAATGGTGTCCCATTGTCTGGCTGCTTCGATGAACGTCTGATCATGAGTTCCCGCTGTCTCTCTCATACGCTCTGGTAGGATCTGCCCTACCAATTCGTTGGCTGCTGTACATGAGGATAAGAATGCTGGAAGTGCTACCTCAGTTGCCTTTCGTATGCCTATCCCCCCAAATCTCACTGGTAGTGTTGCTTGGTCCCACTGACTGTCATCTAAATCTAGGTTGAGCGCCTTTCTGAATATTGACCTGAAGGGCTCATCATATTGATTTAGAAGTGGGTTGCCAAAAGTGGGTGCACACCTTAAGAAGTATGTTAGCCTGGGCAAGGTAAGGCACTTTGTGAGAAGGTAGAGGGCATCATGGGAGTCCAAGTCCAGTATTCTCGCTTCCATCCTCTATTAGGTCTCTAAAATTTTCGTCAAGGACTGCAGCAATGGCATTGTGGCCCAGAGGTGCTCCAAGTAGTGTGCTGTCGGTGGGTTTAATGACAGAGGCTTCTGGCAAAACTGATTTCACTGCTCTAATAATTACCTCACCGGATGCAATAATTTCGCACTTGCAGGGGTTAAGAACGAGACCCATGGTCTCCCCCCGTGTCTTCACCAGCTGCTGCAGGTCTTCCAGCAGGGAGTCTTGTGTGCTTGCCAGAGTGCCATCATCCAGGAACCAGATGTTGAGCTCACTGGACAGTCTGGTAGTAATTTCTCGAACCGCTATGCAAAAGAGAAAGGGTGCAAGTGGGTCTCCCTGTTGAATTCCCTCTGCTGAGGTGACTTCATGTTTGCCAAACAGGAGGGTTGAGTCTTTGCTGTAGCCTGCTGACACAAACGGGAGAATGCTTGGGCAATGTTCCTGGACTGCAGTGAGGATTGCTACCCTTTTGACCGAGTTGAAAGCGTTTTTAAAATCTAATTTTACTACTGCCTGGTCTTCAGTAAGAGAGCTAATGTAGGCTCGTGCAGCATGGGTCGCTGCTTCACAGCCTTGGGGGCTGTGAAGCAGCCCCCAATATACATACTACGTCGGCTGACGCTGTTGAGTGCACGCTACGCTCCTCACTCTTAGCTGTTTTACAGCCCTCAAACTACCGCTAGATGATGTAGACCGCCACCCACAGGCAGCTAAGTACCTGGAGTTCAAGCATGTTATAGCACTATCAAAGAAACAAACCAAAAACAACACATTCCATCTCAATCAAATTTCACAACAAACCGCCACGGCTGTGAGTATCAGTGCATGCTGCCTGCCTCTCCTCGCCACCGCGCTGCCTGACGAAAGTTTCTTCACAACAAATACCCCTGGTCCATTCTCAACCAATTATGTCTCCTAAAAACGTGACTGCGCAGGGAAATAAGAGTAACAAACCCCCTAACAAGGCATCCATCCCGGCCAACTCTGACAGCCCTCGTGTTTCTCCATCTGGAAGCTCTGGGGTCCGCGGCAGAGGTGCTGCTCTACCCTCAACCCCATTGAGCCAGGGAGCGGGGTCCTCTCAATCCTCTCCCATTAACATGCTAACATCCCAGTTTATGCAATTCAAGCGAGCTTCCGGTCCCTCACCGGAGTTCCCGAACTGGACCGAGAATCAGTGGTTTAAAAAGTTGTGCCTAGTCCTTGAGTCTCAAAATGCTATCATCTTGAGTCTTCAAAATGAGAATCTAGCGAACTGCGCGAATCTCCATCGTCAACAACAAGAAATAACCCTCCTCCACGACGATATTATTTATTTATTTATTTATTTATGCATATACAAGAAGGTACATTGGGAATGTGTGGATACATAAAATGGTAATTACAGTCTTGTAAAGCCACTAGTACGCGCAGCATTTCGGGCAGGTCCTTAATCTAAGAAAATTTTAAGTAGGTAAATACTTGCAAGATTTATAAAAAAATGATAACAGATACATGGCAAGAAAAAAAAATAGAGAAAATTGTAGGTACAGTGGATTAAAGCACATAGGCAGCTAAGATTGATTGCAATGACAGCTTGAATGGTAGTTGACAAAAATTGGTAGGCACAAAACAGCATATGGCTAGCACATAAAAGAAGACAGCAATGAACACAATGATAAGGTTGGTAGGGTTAAATACATAAAAATTAGGAGATTGGGTAACACTAGGTACAGAGCAAATTTAAAGCTCAGTGTAGGAAACTAAGAAGATGAAATCAGGTACTTTTTGGTTTTGTTTTTAAATAAGGCAAAACTTTTACAGTTTTTCAATTCACTAGGGAGTGAGTTCCATAGACTAGGTCCCTTAATTTGCATAGAGTGTTTACACAGATTAAGTTTGACCCTGGGGATATCAAAGAGATATTTATTTCTGGTGTGGTGATAATGGGTCCTATTACATCCATCCAGGGAGAGTTTCAGAGCATGGTTTGCGTTTAAAAACAGGGTTTTGTAAATGTAGTTGACACAAGAGAATGTGTGGAGGGAGTTAATATTTAGCAAGTTTAGAGATTTAAACAAGGGAGCTGAATGTTGTCTAAAAGCTGAGTTAGTTATTATTCTGATAGCAGATTTTTGCTGCGTGATGATGGGCTTAAGGTGGTTTGCAGTGGTAGACCCCCATGCACAGATACCATAATTAAGATAGGGGTAGATTAGTGCATAATATAGTGAGAGGAGAGCGGAGTTAGGAACATAATATCTGATTTTGGAGAGTATACCAACTGTTTTAGAGACTTTCTTAGTTATGTGTTGTATGTGGGTGCTGAAGTTGAGTCTCTTGTCTAGGAATAGGCCAAGAAACTTGCCATCATTTTTATTACTGATGTTAATATTGTCTATCTGTAGCTGAATTGCATTTGATGATTTGCTTCCAAATAAGATGTAGTAAGTCTTTTCGATGTTTAATGTTAGTTTGTTCGTTGACATCCAGAAGTGGACTTTTTTTAATTCATTATTCACAACATTATTTAGTGTATGTGGGTTGAGGTCTGAATAGATAAGGGTAGTATCATCAGCAAACAATATAGGTTTGAGAATATTAGAGACATTAGGCAGATCATTTATATATATAAGAAATAGAAGAGGTCCTAAGATACTGCCCTGAGGCACTCCAACGGTAATTGGTAGAGTGGAAGAAGTTGTATCATTGATGGTTACATATTGGTGTCTGTCACTAAGATAGGATCGGATGTAGTCAAGGGCAAGGCCACGGATTCCATAATGCTGAAGTTTAAGTAAGAGGTAGTTGTGATTAACAGTATCAAAGGCTTTTCTTAGGTCAATGAAGAGTCCAATTGGAAACTCATTTTTGTCAAGGGCTGAGTAGATTACGTCAAGGAGACTAATGATTGCATCGTTGGTGCTCTTTTGGGACCGGAAGCCAAACTGGCAGGGGCTGAGTATGTCGAATTTTACGAGGTAGGAATAGAGCTGTTTGTAAATAATTTTTTCAAATATTTTTGATAGAATGGGTAGATTTGATATTGGTCTATAATTATTTATGTCCGCCGGATTGCCTCCTTTATGGACTGGCGTTACTCTTGCTTTTTTGAGGATATCAGGGAAGGTGTGACACTCTATAGATTTGTTGAACAGTAGGGCTATGGGTGAGGCAAGGGCATGGGAGGCTCTCTTGTATACAATGGACGGAATTTCACTGGTGTTCCCTGCCTTGGTTTTTAGAGAGTGTATGATGGACACAACATCTGCCGGGCTGATTGGTGAAAGGAGAAGAGAGTTTGGATAGCTGCCTGAGAGATATGTGTTAATATGTGTCTGAGTCTGTGGGATTTTACTGGCAAGATTAGCACCAACCGATGAAAAGAAACTATTAAATTCATTTGCCATTTCTAAATCAGTTGACAGTATATCCCCATCCTTGTAGAGCTTTATTTGGTTATGTGAGTGTTGCTTAGTTCCTAGGATACTAGAGATTGTTTTCCAAGTGCTTTTCATGTTACCTTTTGCTTCATTGAATCTATTCACATAATATGCTAGTTTTGCCTTTCTTATGATACTGGTAAGCATTGATGAGTACCTTTTAGCTACTTCCTTTGAAACTAGGCCAATCCTAAGTTTCTTTTCATATTCGTGTTTCTTGTTGATTGAGTTGAGAATGCCACTTGTGAGCCATGGATTGTTTAATCTTTTGTCAGTTACTTGCTTGGTAAGAAGGGGACAATGAAGGTTGTAGAGACTGAGAGTTTTGGAGAGGAAGAGGGTAGCTAATGAATTTATATCCTGGGTATTATTGAATTCAGAATCCCAGTTAATATTGTGAAGTGCATCTGTAAGATTGCCTAAAGCTGATTCACTGTGTAGCCTAAATGAAAGTTTCTTGCTTTTTGGTGGTGTTATGTCCATGTTTGCTATGAGAAAGGTAGGATAGTGGTCAGTTGTTCTGTCGTAGATTATACCAGGTACAAGGGGAACTGTTATGTTTGTCCATATGTGGTCCAAGGTAGTGGCTGATGTTTGAGTGACTCGGGTAGGTTTGGTGATTGTGGGGATTAGCATACAGGAGTTCATGCTGTTAAGGAAATAGTCAACTTGAGAGCAATTTTGTTTACCCAGGTCAATATTAAAGTCTCCTCCCAGAATGATGTGGTTTTTGTTGAGATTGTTGTTTATAATAAGATTCCTTAGGTTGTCTGAGAAAGAAGCTATGTTAGTGTTGGGAAATCTATAGATGGCTCCAATAGTCAAAGAGGATTTAAGGGATTTAATTGTGAACTGAGCAAAAGTATATTCACAGTAGTCATCTCTGTCACTAATAACACTGTTGCAGATAAATGTATCTCGGTAATATATAGCTGTGCCACCACCTTTTTATTAGGCCTACAGTTATGAATGGCTTTATAACCAGCTAAGTTGTAGAGTTGGGTATAGTCTTTATTTAGCCAAGTTTCTGTTAAAATAATGAACGATAAGTTAGTACCAAGTGCTGTGAGTAATGCATTTAAATCGTCAAAATGTTTACCAAGAGATCTAACATTTTGGTTGTAAACTGATAAACAGGTGGTATTTTGGAGTTTGTTTTTAGCCTGGTGTGCTGTGAAATACTTGCAATAATGATGATCAATGTGCTGGTTGGTGTAGATATGAGATAGAAGATTTTGATCAGGATCAATATCAGTGTGCATAAAGATGCAGATAAAGGGATCACGATACAAGATACACGATAAAGCAAAACACAAGAATAAAAGCAAATACAATAAAATAGTAACAACTTAGAGGTAAAATAAAGATACAATAGATAGCCAGGAAGGACACAGAAGTTACATAAAATAAAAAAACAAAAAATCAGTAGAGATTGACAATATAAATGTAAAATAAAAATAATAAGAATAATAAATCATAAAGTAAAATGATCTTGAAGATAATTGGCTTAGTAATGGTTAATTAAAATCCTATAATTAGTATGAACCTAAGAAAACAAAATGAACTCAATAGATAATTCCGAAAAAAAAGATGACATGTAAAACTTATTAAATCTTGAAATTTACTCTAATATAAATCTAAGTGTAAAAATAAACAGGGTGAAAGTATATTCGTGTGGAATATTTTACTATGATACTGAGGTAGATGATTATATAAACAATTATACTATTAATTAATTCCAATAAATGATTACAAGAAACAAATACCAAGTTACTTTAAATATAACAGGGTAATAGAAAAGCCCTAGGTTAGTGACAAGGGGATTAGCTAAGACCAAATAATTAAGAGTAAAAAAAACAGGCAAAGATGCCAAACAAAAAAATAAAAATAAAAATAAAAATATAAAACCTTTGGAAAGGAAAGGCAGAGCTTAAGTACACTTTGGTTGTATGTGAGACTACAAAATATGTTCAGGTTATTCAGCTGATATCCCACAGTCATCCAGGAAAGAAGTGAGGTGTGCTTCAGTGGTTATCACATAAGTTTTTCCAGTGTCAGTCTTCCTAGCTATTATTTTACCATCACGCACAAAACAATGTTTAATAGCACGGGATCTTTTGCAGATTCCACGTAGTTTAAATAAGATTTTGTCTGAACCTGTTAGNATTCTGTGGTTGAAAGAAAACGCTCACGGAGTGGGGGACTTATTTTAATTTTAAAATAATAATAATTAATTATTTAATAAATAAATAATTAATTAATAATACAATCATAAAAGATTAAATTAGATAATCCTTAACTGAAGAAGCATAATAGCTCAATATAACAAATAGGTAAATAGAGCTGAATTAATTATGGTGACTAATGAAGATTAGTGAAAGCATAAATTAATATACAGAAGTAGAATTAATGTAATCAAATACATTGAAGAGACATCTCTAATTTAAAGTTGCCTGAGCATTTACGGTAATTGTAAAGCTTGGTATTCTTGGCTTGTCACTTTGGGGTTTCCGACGGAGCACCCCCCTTTGGGGGTTCCGACGGAGCACCGGGAGGAGGGTGGGAGTTTTGTGGTGTACCTGCAGGGCGGAGGCGAGCCAGAGGCGCCGCGCCTGCGCTCCCAAGTACCCCGCTCTACGCGCGCCGCTTAGTCGTTTAGACAGTGGAGCACGGTAATGCGTATCCTTCCCCACAGAATTTCACCGCTTTTATGATAAAAGTAGTGACTATTTCTGTGGTTGGAAGAAAACGCTCACGGAGTGGGGGACTTATTTTAATTTTAAAATAATAATAATTAATTATTTAATAAATAAATAATTAATTAATAATACAATCATAAAAGATTAAATTAGATAATCCTTAACTGAAGAAGCATAATAGCTCAATATAACAAATAGGTAAATAGAGCTGAATTAATTATGGTGACTAATGAAGATTAGTGAAAGCCATAAATTAATATACAGAAGTAGAATTAATGTAATCAAATACATTGAAGAGACATCTCTAATTTAAAGTTGCCTGAGCATTTACGGTAATTGTAAAGCTTGGTATTCTTGGCTTGTCACTTTGGGGGTTCCGACGGAGCACCCCCAATCCCGTGAGGGCCAGCTGCGCGGAACCCCCACCCCCGAAGGGCGAGCGGAAGCTGGCTGCTAAATAGTAGCATGACTACTTGCTACGTGGCCGTAAGCGTGCCCAGATGCCCGGAGAGGCCATTAAAACACTCATGGTATCCTGACTGAAAAAGGTACCAATCCGAGTCCTCTAGGCAGATGCTGCGAGCAGACACAGCTCGCTTGGAAGCTTATGGAGCGGCAACTAGACGGTCCCTGGGCAGTAAGGCGGGGTGGCCCGCCGTCTATGCCCTGGAAGGGGGGCCTACTGCCGAAATTGGACTCCAGTAGGGAGCGCTTCCACCATGGCGAATGACTGTCGATCCGGTGTATATCTTCGTCGTAGTATCCCGCCCTCACAGGGACCAGTCCTGGATGGCTGGCCCCAGGGCGGGTGTGGGAATGTGGACGCTGTCCACTCCGAAGCCGACTCTCCAGGGTCGACCCCAAGTCGGTCGTTGTCGCTGTGGTGAGCCCCTCGGGTGTGGAGTGACGGTGTCTGCATAGAAGGGAGTCGGATGCCTCCCAGTATACCTCGCACGGTGGGCATGAGAGCCGTGGTCCACCGTTCATAGCCCCACTGCGCCTTCCACGATCATCACAGGTTTTCGTCGTCCTCGTTCTGTTGTGGGTCTGGAAGTAATAAAGCAGTAAGGGTGGGCAAGGGCTGGTGTGCAGAGTTAACATGAAGAGCAAAGGCACAGGTGCGTGGAACCGCATCAAAGTACTGTATACTGCTGTCGACTTAGGGTGCGAGAGTGGGATACTGGCTGCGACACCTGTCCGGAAGGCAGGAATAGGTAGGAATGAATAAAGTCCCAGGCATAGCTGAGCGGGCTGCGTCGAGAGTTGGTAGGCACCGGCACGGCCAGTACCAATAATAAATTAGATATATCATTTATATAAGTATTTTACATAAATTATCAAATTAAATTTAATAAGATGATGGTGATGATGATGATGTTGAAGCAGTTCAGCCAGTGGACTGCAGGTGGCTCCGAAGACTGCCAGAGTGCAGCGAAGTCCATATCGCTATGCCGCGGGGAGATACTAAGGCACGCCAACAGTCCAAGGTAAGAGGGTGTTAAGGAATTGAACTGCGGAACCACTTACGCTCAATAAGACGTATGAGAACTGTAACAAATTTATTATTAAAAGGAGAGAAGATGCGTTAGGGGCGTGCTCAGCTTGGGACACCACCAGCTGGGCCATCAGCTGCTGGATCATTGGCTGGGACCACCTCAGCCGTAACAACAGCAGCCGCGCTTGGCCCCCAGGGGCCTGCTCAGGTGGAACACCAGCGGCTTGGCCATCGACTGCTGGATCCTCGGCTGGTACCTCATCGGCCGGAACAGCAGCAGCTGTGCCTGGCCCCCATGGGCATGCGCAGCTTGGGGCACCACCAGCTGGGCCATCGGCTGTGACCACCTCAGCCGGAACAACAGCAGCTGCGCTTGGCCCCCTGGCGTGCCCAGCTGGAACACCCCCAGCTGTGCCATCAGCTGCCGGCTCATCGGCTGGTACCGCATCAGCCGGGACAACAGCAGCTGTACATGGCTCCCAGGGGCAAGCTCAGCTGGAACACCACCAGCTGTGCCATCAGCTACTGGAACGTCGGCTGGGACCATACCAGCCGGGACAACAGCAGCTGTGCTTGGCCCCCAGGGCATGCCCAGCTGGAACACCACCAGCTGGGCCAGCAGCCACTGAATCATCGGGTGGTACCCCACCAGCAGGGACAACGGCAGCTGTGCCTGGCCTCCAGTGTAAGCGGGAAGTACTAAGGGACACCAACAGGCCAAGGCAAGAGGGGGTAAGTGGCATGGAACTGCAGAACCACTTATGCTAGACAAGACGAATGAGAACTGTAACAAAAATATTAGCAAGAATGGTTAGAAATTGCTTACTTCCCTCGTGAAGATCCTCGTTTGGGACATGCCATTTGCTGCCTCGGCAACTGGACCTTGCAGCTGCGCGAAAATCTTCAGCCAGGACATCCAGAACTGGTCCTGGCCCCCCAGGGCATGCTCAGGTGAAACACCCTCAGCTGTGCCATCAGCTGCTGGATCATCGGCTGGGACCTCAGCAGCTGGCAAGGGCACGCTCCTCTGGAAGACTGCCAGCGGAGCCTGCGGCTGCTGGACCATCAGCTGGGACCACATCAGCTGGAACTACAGCAGCCGGGCTTATTAGAGATGTCTCTTCATGTATTTGATTACATTAATTCTACTTCTGTATATTAATTTATGGCTTTCACTAATCTTCATTAGTCACCATAATTAATTCAGCTCTATTTACCTATTTGTTATATTGAGCTATTATGCTTCTTCAGTTAAGGATTATCTAATTTAATCTTTTATGATGTATTATTAATTAATTATTTATTCACTAATCTTCATTAGTCACCATAATTAATTCAGCTCTATTTACCTATTTGTTATATTGAGCTATTATGCTTCTTCAGTTAAGGATTATCTAATTTAATCTTTTATGATTGTATTATTAATTAATTATTTATTATTAAATAATTAATTATTATTATTTTAAATTAAAATAAGTCCCCCACTCCGTGAGCGTTTTCTTCCAACCACAGAAATATATATATATATAATGTATTTGATGGTTACAAGGTATACATGGGTTGATACAAAAATGAATACAAAAAGGTGCGTAAAGGTTATGGATCTCTTGAAAAACACGACAATGGGAAACATTGATGAATGTTACAGACAGGTTCGATCATTGTTACAAGTCAAACACTTCTTCGAATTCCTCTGAAGTTGGACTAGTGCCCAAGATGCAACAAGCATTTCCTCTCTGGATCGTAACACTGAGGCGCTGGAACAAGAAACTTTTTGCTCTCTGGTCTTTTGTAGCACTGATCAATTTGTCTCCCAATTCCTTTAGGAACTTCAATGCACATTTTCCCCACGAACCGAGGGTCTCCGAACCGATCGGAACAAAGCTGTAGCAGTGTGCCAGACCTCTGTATTTAATAATTTTCTGCGATTCCCTGAAAGAAGCAGCACCACCGCTTTCATGTGTGCTGTAGTGGAGGTAGGTACTGGCCAGTGTGGCAGCACACGTGTAGTCCCACACCACTTGCTTACCATCCTTCCAAGGAAGCAAGGTGACCCTATCTGGGCACTTCTGAGGGTCGTTAGGTCTGGATAAGTGGGGTTCTCTTTGTGCCGAGCAGCGGTGTTACGACTCTGGGTTCTTTAGAGGGAAACCAGAGGTCAAAATTTGAGCTTATTGAGCTACCATAGAGTAAACATGCATTGCGAGTTGCATTTGTCGTATCTTCCCTGCCAGTCGTAAGACTAGTCTTGTCTCTCGAAGAGTATTTAAAGATTGAGCTTGGGGTTGATTATTAAATAATAAAATAGGCACCAACTATGTTTACTAATACTGTCTAATCATTTCTAAAGTAAACCTGAGTAAACTTTGTATCGGGCGCCGGTATGATTAGTTGAACAGTCTGCCGGCAGCATTAGCCCACGGAGAAGGAGGGAGGCTCTCGCTCGCCCTTCTCTGCTGGCTGGCTGTGGTGGAAGGAAGTGCCTCTCCTTCTTCTTATTTATTTATTTCTGTGTCTTCGTCTGGTTAAGTCTTCTTTGCTATTTTTTTGGTTATATTGTGGCATACCCTTGTTCTATGTGTAGAGTAGTATACCTGGGGTGTAGTAAGTGTTTTTAAGTGTTTATCTTACCTGTTATGCTAACGGGGGTCCCAGTGTAACCACGTGGTCCCCTACCCTAAGCTAACTTTTCAAGGGTTTTATAGTAGAGCTTTACCCTAGCTTGTTTCCAGTGTAAAACCTTGTATCCTGCCTACATGGACCAAGGCTTTTAACGTAAGATTGTGTGGTAAAGTTAGTATTATATTGTTATTGGTGTGATTGTGTATGGGGGGGTGTTGAGGGGTTAATAAATAAGTAAGTTTGAACAGAGTATCCCTTTTTCCTGTGTGGGAGTACAATAATCTATTTCTAGACTAACCGGGTTTAGTAGCAAGCATTTATTACTGTGGATATTTTACTTTGGGGGCCGGGCCTTTTAGTTCTCCCATTTTTTAAACCTCTGTATTCTACTTACCCTTACCCCTTAATAGTACCAGTTCCCCATAGCAAGCCCACCATTGTTCATAACAAGTGGGGGCTGTCCGGGAGGAACGTTATTATTGTAAAAAAATTAGATTTTTGAGTGCCAAAACTAAAAATTCTTGTTTCCGCAGAACGGTTGTGGGCTAGCCTAGGGTCTAGCTCTTCTGGCGTAGAACATTCTTTGCACTGACTGGACACCCAGCTGGATCTCTTCACGATTAAGGTTAGTGTGGCCTTGTGTTAGGGGCCGTGCAAATTTTTGTTTTTTCCAATTTTTTAATTTTTAATTTTTTTCTGTAGCTAGGAGCTAAAATTTTTAGTGATGTCATCTGAAATGCAGAGACTGGCAATGAACCCTTCAGTGATAGAGATAAAGAAGCTCAACAAAGCAAATTTAATATTGTTAGGCAAGGAATTTGGCCTAGAATTAAATGACGCAGATAGGAAGTGGACTTTGATGAATGAAATTTTATGGCATTGTATAGACCAAGAACTAGTGCCAAGTGATACAATTTTATGCGAGCCCAATTCAGGGGAAAGTGCAGCTAGTAGAAATATAGAATTAGAATTAACACTAGCCAAGTTAAGACTGGCAGAGCAAGAGGCCAGAGTAGCAGAACAAAATGCTAAAGTGGAAGAGCAAAGGCTCAAAAATGAGGCGGCAAGAATGATACCACCACCTACTGGGGACTCGAACTCCAGACATTCTGATAAAAAACACAACTTGCCTGAATTTTCAGAGTCAGACCCTGAAAGATTTTTCAACCATTTTCAGAGACTAGTCATGTCCATGAACTGGCCAAGGGAAGAGTGGGTGAAAATCTTGCTGGGGCGGCTTAGGGGTAAAGCACAAGATATTTTTATTAATATGCCTGACGACGAGTGTTTTGTATATGATGAAGTCAGGGAAAGAATTTTGAGGGCGTATGAAATTACTCCTGAAGCTCACCGCCAAACTTATCGCAACCTTAGGCCCACTCACAACCAACCGTTCACTGAATTTGCCAATGAGCAAATTAGATTGTTTGATAAATGGATTCGCTCGGCTAAAGCCGAAACATACCAGGCACTCAGAAATGTAGTCTTAGTAGAACACTTTATAGATAGTATGCCAGAATACATTTTGCAATACCTTAGAGGTAGGGTAGAGTTAAATTCTAAAATAGGGGACTTGGCCAAGATGGCAGAAAACTACCAGTTGGCGGGCAAAAGGCCCAATAAAAATAATTTTACCCCACAGAGTAACAAAACTTATACCCACAGCCAGTCCAGACCAGCTCATTCTAAACCTTTACCTAATGCACCTTCTGTTTCAGACATAACTAACCCTGTTAAATTGTCTAGCCCCACGACACTAAAGAGTGAACCGAAGGGTAATTCGGTTAGTAATGTCTCTTCCCCGACGTTTCTGTGGTCACTGTAAAAGTTCAACCCACAATATTAGCCGTTGTTGGCAACTGTACCCGGAAAAAAGACCCAATGCTCTCGTTGTGACACAGGGCTTGAGGCCTTCTGAAGGGTTAGGGAGTAAGACTTCCAACCCACAGTGGTTGGACCTGCTTACCCCATTCTTATCGAAAGGGAGACTACTTTGTCTGAGGGTTCTTCCTGGAGGGACGTGGTGATCTTCCGAGACACCGGTGCCATCCAGACTTTATTTTAGAGAGTGCTTTGCAAGGTGCCAATACTCTCGACACTGAGGTGGTACTGGTCGAGGGTGTCACTAGTGATACTCGAGCAGTACCCCTCCGTAAGGTTACCCTGGAATCTGATTTCCACAAGGGTATTTGTACAGTCGGAGTCACTTCGTACCTACCTTTCCCTAATGTTGATGTAATATTGGTAATGATTTAGCCGGGGATAAGGTAGGGGACTCCAGACTGCCTGTTATGTTGCCTACCCCAAAGGTTTGCCTGGATTCACCCACCGCAGAGGATAATGTTGTGTACCCTGCGTGCGTGTGACTAGGTCTATGGGACTTAAATGTAAGGGCAGCCCTGTGCTTGCCAAGGTGGTAAATCCCGAGGACACGAGGGACTTTCCGAGTGGTGAAAGCCCAGTGGACCTTGCGGACACATTCATGGCCCGACTCGATGACGGGGCCGAGGACATTGTGGAGAGCCGGCCACCACCGCCTACCGAGAGTAGTGGGGAGGTGGAGAACACTGTTGAGCCTCGGCGAATGGCATCTGACAGTCCTGGACCTAATGGAGCTCCTCAGCGCTGATGTAGTTTAGTGACAGAAAACTGACGAGTCTTGCAGATTGTCACGAGACAGCCGTCTCTAGGAGGAAATTGTAGACGCAGCAACTGGGTACTACTAATGATCGGATTTTGATGAGAAAATGGAGACCTCAGAGTGCTCCCTTGTCAAATGAGTGGGAGGTAGTCCACAGGTTATGTTGCCGACCTGCTATAGAGAAAGAGTTTTGTCAGCTGCCCATGATGATCCTATGGGGGGACATCAAGGCATAATATTACGTATCACAAAATCTGCAAGTACTTTTTCTGGCCCAGCTGAAAAGCGATGTGGCAAAATTTTGTAATGCATGTATTGCTTGTCAACTTGTTGGGAAACCAAACCAGACTCCACCTAAAGCTCCTCTTAAGCCTATTGTCGTGCGGAGGAACCATTTTTCATGTGGTAATGGACTGTGTTGGTCCATTACCTAGAACTAAGTCTGGTAATATATATCTAATTACGATGATGTGTATCACGACTCGTTACCCAGAGGCTTTTGCTGTAAGGAACATCTGAGCAAAGACTGTTGTTGCTCGTATGTTGCAATTTTTTTTCCACTTTTGGACTGCCTCGGGTTGTGCAGTCTGACAATGGTAACTAACTTTAAGTCTGATATTTTTGCACAATTTTGTAAGGACCATGGAATAACTCATAAGGTTTCCAGCCCTACCATCCACAGAGTCAGGGGGTCATTGAAAGGTTCCATCTAACTCTGAAGCAGATGTTGAAGACATCGTGCGAGAGTTCCCATACCTTCTGGGACGAGAACTTGCCGTATGTTTTGTTTGCTGCTAGGGAGGGGTTGCAAAGTTCACTGGGTTGTTCTCCTTTTGAGTTAGTCTTTGGCCATAAAGTTCGTGGACCCTTGCAAATGTTACAGGAGAATCTGTTAGGGAACGTAACGTTAACCGAAGGTTCGGCTTTCTTGCGCAACACCACCAGAGACTCAAGGACTGCAAGGCTGCTGCACTAAAGTATCTTGGGAAGGTCCAAGAAAATATGAAAGAACTGAACGATGCCAAGGCTAAGTTGCGGGTATTTCAGCCCGGTGACCCTGTCTTGGCCTAAAAAAGCCTCGACTGGGGAGCACTATGTCCCACAAGTACGAGGGCCCCTACATTGTGACAGAGAAGACTGGGGACCTCACATACAAAGTGAGACACTCTGATAAG
>WNGS01069052.1:0-19937 GCA_020271785.1 Procambarus virginalis | reverse complement strand
CCTTGAATGCAAATTAAGCTTTGTTAATCTTTCTTCATATGAAAGATTTCTAATTTGGGGAATTAACTTAGTCATCCTACGCTGGACACGTTCAAGTGAATTTATATCCATTCTATAATATGGAGACCAAAACTGAACTGCGTAATCTAAATGGGGCCTAACAAGAGCAAGATATAGCTTGAGAACCACACCAGGTGTCTTGTTACTAACGCTGCGATTAATAAATCCGAGTGTCCGATTTGCCTTATTACGAACATTCATGCATTGATCCTTTTGTTTTAAATTCTTACTAATTATAACTCCCAGATCCCTTTCGCAATCCGACTTCGCAATCTCAACACCATCTAGCTCGTATCTTGTAACTCTATCATCATTACCTAGCCTCAAAACTTTACATTTATCAGCATTAAACTGCATCTGCCAATCCTTTGACCATTTCAAAACCCTATCTAGATCAACTTGAAGTGATAGTGAGTCCTCCTCCGAATTAATTTCCCTACCGATTTTCGTATCATCGGCAAATTTGCAAATGTTGCTACTCAAACATGAATCTAAATCATTTATATATATTATAAACAACAGAGGTCCCAGGACAGAGCCTTGAGGCACTCCACTTACAACATTTTCCCACTCTGACTTGACTCCATTTATGCTAACTCTCTGTTTCCTTTGGTATAGCCATGCCCTAATCCAGCTTAATATAGCACCCCCAATACCATGAGCCTCTATCTTTTTAATCAGTCTTTCATGTGGCCTGTATCAAAAGCTTTGCTAAAGTCAAGGTATACAACATCACAATCCTTACCACTATCAACTGCCTCAACTATGCTAGAATAAAAAGATAACAAATTTGATAAACATGAACGGCCATTTATAAATCCATGTTGCGACTCAATCACCAATCTATCAAAAAGTATTGTATTTGAATTTATTTTATTGAAACCTAGTATTTGAAAGGTTTCGATGAGCTCCGCCCTGTCATGCTTGTTTGCAGTGATATATATATATATTTACTTATTTATTTATTTATATATATACAAGAAGGTACATTGGGATTTTGAGGATACATGGCATAGTAATTACATTCTTGTAAAGCCACTAGTACGCGCAGCGTTTCGGGCAGGTCCTTAATCTAAGAAAGTTGTAAGTAGGTAAATACTAGCAAAATGTATAAAAATGATAACAGATACATAGCAAGAAAAATAAGATAAAGGAAATTTATAGGTATATTAAGGCACATAGGTAGCTCAGATTGATTGCAATGACAGCTTGAATGGTAGTTAACAAAAATTAGTAGGCACAATACAGCATATGGCTAGCACAAAAGCACATAAAAAGAAGACAGCAATGAACACAATGATAGAGTTGTTTGGATTAAGTACATAAAGACTGGGAGATTGGGTAACACTAGATACAAAGCAAATTTAAAGCTCAGTGTAGGAAACTACGAAGATGAAATTAGGTACTTTTTGCAGGCGATGAGTCACAATAACGTGTCTAAAGTATGTTGACCAGACCACACACTAGAAGGTGAAGGGACGACGACGTTTCGGTCCGTCCTGGACCATTCTCAAGTCGATTGAGAATGTGTGTGGTCACCTTCTAGTGTGTGGTCTGGTCAACTTAGGTACTTTTTGTTTTTGTTTTTGAATGAGGCAAAAGTTTGACAGCTTTTCAATTCACTAGGGAGTGAGTTCCATAGACTAAGTCCCTTAACCTACCTTACCCCTCTATTGTCAATCCATGTCTGTTTTTTAAACAACGCTGTTTGTCGACCTAATTGTATTTGTAAGATCAGTAACTTTTCTACCAAATGTACATTATACACTACAGTGTGTACATAAAGTACAGACCACTAGAATCACACTACTGCCGTACACGTATATCACTTAAACTACACTTTGTACATTTAGTGTCATTAGAACTGTGCTGTACAGCTCAATTGGCACTCCCAGGTAAGTTATGGCTAGTGCTGGGTGCTGGTCCAGTTGTCTGGGCATCCTTGGAAGGTGAGTCCTTGCTAGTGCTGGGTGCTGGTCCTGTTGCCTGGGCATCCTTGGAAGGTGAGTCCTTGCTAGTGCTGGGTGCTGGTCCAGTTGCTTGGACATCCTCGGAAGGTGAGTCCTTGCTAGTGCTGGGTGCTGGTCCAGTTGCCTGGGCATCCTTGGAAGGTGAGTCCTTGCTAGTGCTGGGTGCTGGTCCTGTTGCCTGGGCATCCTTGGAAGGTGAGTCCTTGCTAGTGCTGGGTGCTGGTCCAGTTGCTTGGACATCCTCGGAAGGTGAGTCCTTGCTAGTGCTGGGTGCTGGTCCAGTTGCCTGGGCATCCTCGGAAGGTGAGTCCTTGCTAGTGCTGGGTGCTGGTCCAGTTGTCTGGGCATCCTTGGAAGGTGAGTCCTTGCTAGTGCTGGGTGCTGGTCCTGTTGCCTGGGCATCCTCAGGTGTGTCCTTGCTAGTGCTGGGTGCTGGTCCTGTTGCCTGGGCATCCTCAGGTGTGTCCTTGCTAGTGCTGGGTGCTGGTCCTGTTGCCTGGGCATCCTCAGGTGTGTCCTTGCTAGTGCTGGGTGCTGGTCCAGTTGCCTGGGCATCCTCAGGTGTGTCCTAGCTAGTGCTTGGTGCTGGTCCAGTTGCCTGGGCATCCTCGGAAGGTGAGTCCTTGCTAGTGCTGGGTGCTGGTCCTGTAGGCCTACTGTGAAATCATACCAAAAACTTTTGAATCATAGTTTGTCTCTTTGTTGTGCCAACCACAAAGATATTATAGTATCTTTCATGTCCTTTAGGTGCCGGTAATAATCTGTCAGCTCTTCAATATCAGTTACAGCAACCAAATCAAGCAGATCCTTAACCTTTTGCAATGATGCAGCATATGGAATAGGTAACACACTGTCATCTTCCTCTTCCATATGCTCATCATTATTACCAGTAACTGACTAGATAATCTCATCATCAGCTAATTCACCATAACCTGGATCATCAGCATCATTATCTAACCACGCATTCACGTCAGAAAGTTTCAAATCTTCCTCACCGGCATCTCTGAATGTCTCAAAAATCACATTATCAAAGCCCTCAAATTCATAGTAATCTTTGTCTTCATTCTAACCAGGTACCGGGCTCAGAATTTTATTCCATGCATTCTTTAATGTGGTGACCTTCAACTCGCTCCATTTTTTGGCCTATTTGTAAATTGCTTCCTTAATGAATATTTCTTGAAGTTTTCTATTGTTCTACTAACCTTTGTATCCTTATTAGTCACTGTGCTGCTTGGGCTCAAAATATGGCAACCCCCCCCCCCCCTGTGAGCAGGAAATAAATTCTTGGCAAATTTTTTTTTCTCTTCTAATACAGTATTATTAAAATAAAGTCTCTGGTCATGGGAAAGTAAAAAAATAAATATTGTATGTGACATACTTTAGCCGTGATGGAGCTGGGAAGTTGAGCAAATTATGGGCACTATGCGATGGAGCGCTCAGGGTTCATCGCTATGCTCAAAATTATGGGGCTTATATATGTGACATATATATTATATACTACGATCAATCAAACAGTGCTTTTGCTGTTATTACACAATATTCACACGTTGTATATTCCCATCTACATATGTGTTCACCATAATGAACCACTAAGTTGGTATGGTGAACCTAAAAAACATGATTGAGCTGCCATATCCAGCCAGCCCTCCCTCACTCCTCAAACACCTTACTCGCCAACATTCCTCCTCCCACCATACTGTTATTGTTTTTATTACGCTATTTACACACATTATGTATAAATATCAACATGTTTTACTCACCATAACTATACAACTAAGCTGGTATTGTGTCCAAACAGTACAGTGGCCACCATACACTGCATGACAAGTCACACAGCAGACTAAAATGCTACGAGTATGATGCCACCTCCCTCACCAAAATGGCTCCTCCCAACATACTCCTATTGCTGTTATTACACTATATATACACACACATTATATATAAGTATCTACATTTGTGTTCACAATAGTGAACCACTAAGCTAGTATGGTGAGCAAAACAAGAGTGGCTGCCACACACTGACGCTACCTCGATTCTCTCCCTCCCTCACCAAAATTCCACCTCCCACTATACTACGCACAGCGCTAATTATCACCACAATCCTGGTCACTAAATCCTGTAAATGAATAATCGACCACACATTTATTTTGTAAAGGAACATAGGAAGTCGTTTGAAGATTCCTAGATGGACGAAATAATGCTGTGGCTAGCGCTGTGAACATCTTGAAGAGCATTGATTCACTGACATTTGAACATTGTACACAGTCATTATCACACTCAGGCTCTTCTGTATTACTATCATGGCTAAATAATACCAGTTACATATATATTTTGACATTATTCGGCGATGCTGTGGTCACAAGCTGAACAGCAGTGCTGTGAGCTCATGTTGTGTGCCCCAGCCTGGTTGCTCACTCAGTACTGAGGTTCTTACACCCAGGAATGTTGCCCACGATTTTTTTAATGGCATCTCTTTACAAGAGCCCTGAAGCCTTTACCTCAGTAGGATGAATTCTACATCTGCTGCTTTTTTACTTCTTTACAAGTAATTCTGGAACCAATCCTCAAAAATAATCTGTGTGAACCAGTCATTTTTTGTGTTGTAGTAGATGACAGGTAATCTGTTCATGCAGTTTTTCAATGCTCTGAGGTTGGCAGATTTCCCAACAATTGCGTACTTTGTTTGGTGACTGCCATCTGCGTTACAGTACAATAATACTAAAATTCTTTCCTTCTTTACCTTGCAACCAGAATACTCTTCTCAAGAGTATTCAAGCCTGAAGGCCTAAGTGTTTCTTTGAAGGCATTTCCAGTTAAAGCCTGTTACATCTGCATTGTACACTTAAAACCTGCTTAGATTATTAGATATCATGTGCTGAAAAAGTTTATGCTTATATGCATTAGCACTTCCAACACCTACACTTAATGTCTCGCCACAAATTTTCTTGTTAATGATGCCATACCTCTCTTTAGATCGACATACCCATTCAGTGCTAGCCTTGAAATTGTCTTTGTTTAACTTTACAGCAAGTCTTTCAGCTGCTTTTCTAATAGAATCAACTGAAACAGCAATTCCTTTCACACCATGCTGTGTAAACCATTAAAATACAGACGAGTCGAAATCCGTATACTTAGCAGGCCTCAATGTTTCCTGTTGCCTATTGCATCAGTTTGAGCAAAGAATTTCGTAATATTATCCTTCTGCTTTTTTATATCACAAACTGTAGCTTTACCGATGTTGAATTATTGGGCGAGTCGAGTGTAATTACCTAAGTGTAGTTACAGGATGAGAGCTACGCTCGTGGTGTCCCGTCTTCCCAGCACTCTTTGTCATATAACGCTTTGAAACTACTGACGGTCTTGGCCTCCACCACCTTCTCCCTAACTTGTTCCAACCGTCTACCACTCTGTTTGCGAAAGTGAATTTTCTTATATTTCTTCGGCATCTGTGTTTAGCTAGTTTATATCTATGACCTCTTGTTCTTAAAGTTCCAGGTCTCAGGAAATCTTCCCTATCGATTTTATCAATGCCTGTTACTATTTTGTATGGAGTGATCATATCACCTCTTTTTCTTCTACTCTTCTAGTTTTGGCATATTTAATGCCTCTAACCTTTCCTCGTAGCTCTTGCCCTTCAGTTCTGGGAGCCACATAGTAGCATATCTTTGCACCTTTTCCAGTTTGTTGATGTGCTTCTTAAGATATGGGCACCACACAACCGCTGCATATTCTAGCTTTGGCCTAACAAAAGTCGTGAACAATTTCTTAGTATATCGCCATCCATATATTTAAAGCAATTCTGAAGTTAGAAAGTGTGGCATAGGCTCCTCGCACAATATTCTTTATGTGGTCCTCAGGTGATAGTTTTGACAGAGTGACAGAGTATCCATGCACTACTTTCTCTATCAAGTCAACTTTCTAATCAATTGACAAATATTTTCTGTTTTGTTTTATACCTTCAATACCATGAATGCCGCTCTGAGACATCTTGACAGATTAAATGAGTTCAAACAGTAAAATTGTTCAAATTTATCACAAAATCCTTCGCGCGTGAGCCCAACGTTTTTACCCCAGGAAGAGAGAAGCACATGGTGCCAGCCATCTCATCCAGGTCCAGCGCGTTGACATGACCTGTGCTTAATTTATAGGCATACTCAAAATTTGATGTGCATATTGACTGTTACAAATTGTTTTATTTAAAATATTATTATTGTTATAATTAGAGAAATATTGTTAGTTTTGAAGTTTTATGCATTTTATACAGTACAGTTCTGTATTAACCCTTAAGCTGTGCATGGCATACATATACGACAGGACCTGATGGCAAAGTTCAATTTCTCAAATATGCTCTAATGCTTTCCAGTTTTTTGTGCATACCAGCAAATCCTGCAACTTTGTGTAAATGATCACAAACTAACTTGAAAAATAAGAAAATAAAAAAATTATAAAATTGAATATTGAAACTTCAGATTTTGAAATCAGCTGCAAAAATATAAACTATCACCAATCATTCATTTGGTGTTATTATGCTCTCAGAATAGTATATGATCTTCATTTTCATAGATTTAGAATATATGTTTTCAGTTTAGTTTACTGTAAAAAAAATAGTCAATGTGGCATTTGAATTATGTGCCAAATTTAGAAAAAAATTGATAACTACAAATATTAGGGTTTGTGAAAAATCCATTCTAATAGGATTGTAGAGCAGACAGCTGTGCACATTATTTGTAAACAATGGTGAGAATCGGTCACAAACTGAATTTTTTTAAGCTGACTCAAAGTTTTAGAGATAATTGAAGTTGAAGTTATCGACAATGAATAAGGTAGCTCTAATTCATTAATTTACTTATATGTTTTAATAAACTTTGTTTGGCATTCGTACTCGAATACGGTATGTGAAAGTGTTAGGTCAATATGTGTTGGAATGATGTCAAGAAAAAATACCCCCCAAAAAACTAAATTTAGGAGTAATTATAATGATTTAGGGGATAAAAATGTATACACTATAAAAGTAATAAAGCCCTAATCTGGTCCCTAAACATCAAAACCGCCTAAAGAGACAAAGAAAATAGAATTTGAAATCTGTGAAAAACCCAGTCAAAAAAAATTCAAAGTCCCAGGTTCTGCCAGTTGTGACTGATTTATTTGGTGACCAATTTCATTCTATCTTCACATAGTTAAGGATGGTAATGCACTCTCCAGGATGTAGAGGTTACAACAAATTGAGATAATAAACAAAGGAGACAAAAAAAATCTCCCCCCCCCAAAAAAAAAAAATATTATGGGGGGGGGGAGCCCCTACAGCTACCCGGAGCTTACC
Organism: Procambarus virginalis; assembly: GCA_020271785.1. NCBI lineage: Eukaryota > Metazoa > Arthropoda > Malacostraca > Decapoda > Cambaridae > Procambarus > Procambarus virginalis. Next base: position 12,587 of record WNGS01069052.1, on the reverse strand, counting down.
AGGCTGATATGCTAATGTCAGACTTTGGTATCAGTCATCTGTACGGAGTTTTTATGGGCCTACCGGGGACCACGAGCCAGAACCTGGCCCCCTCAAAGAGGCAAGAGGAGCAATGGCCTATAGAAACCTCCGTGTGGTTGGAAGCATTCTATGTCTGCCGTCGACAGGGTTAGGCACCCAGAAAGGTAGGCGTCTCAAAACAAACACCTATTCTGGTGAAAATTGCAACCAAAAGCTGAACGAGTGGATAGAACTCCCCAAACAAAAACGAGCAAACTAGAATACCTGGTTGATACCTGGTTGATGGGGTTCTGGGAGTTCTTCTACTCCCCAAGCCTGGCCCGAGGCCAGACTTGACTTGTGAGAGTTTGGTCCACCAGGCTGTTGCTTGGAGCGGCCCGCAGGCCAACATACCCACCACAGCCCGGTTGGTCCGGCACTCCTTGAAGGAAACAATCTAGTTTCCTCTTGAAGATGTCCACCGTTGTTCCTGTAATATTTCTGATGCTTGCTGGTAGGACGTTGAACAACTGCCGTGGACCTCTGATGTTCATGCAGTGTTCTCTGATTGTGCCCATGGCACCTCTGCTCTTCACTGGTTCTATTCTGCATTTTCTTCCATGTCGTTCACTCCAGTACGTTGTTATTTTACTGTGCAGATTTGGGACCTGTCCCTCCAGTATTTTCCATGTGTATATTATTTGATATCTCTCTCGTCTCTTTTCTAGTGAGTACATTTGGAGAGCTTTGAGACGATCACAAAAATTTAGGTGCTTTATCTCGTCTATGTGTGCCGTATATGTTTTCTGTATACCCTCAATTTCAGCAATCTCTCCTGCTCTGAAGGGGGAAGTGAGTACCGAGCAGTACTCAAGACGGGACAACACAAGTGATTTGAAGAGTACAACCATTGTGATGGGATCTCTGGACTTGAAGGTTCTCGTAATCCATCCTATCATTTTTCTGGCTGACGCAATACTTGCTTGGTTATGCTCCCTAAACGTTAGGTCGTCGGACATCATTATTCCCAAATCCTTGACATGCTGTTTTCCTACTATGGGCAGATTCGATTGTGTTTTGTACCCTGTATTATGTTTAAGATCCTCATTTTTGCCGTATCTGAGTACCTGGAATTTATCACCGTTAAACATCATGTTATTTTCTGCTGCCCAATCGAAAACTTTGTTAATATCTGTTTGTAGTTTATCAATGTCTTCAGCAGAGGTAATTTTCATGCTGATTTTTGTATCATCTGCAAAGGATGACACGAAGCTGTGACTTGTGTTTTTGTCTATGTCTATAGAATAAGGAACAGCAGTGGTGCAAGGACTGTACCTTGAGGTACAGAGCTTTTAACTGCGCTCGGACTCGATTTTACTTGATTGACTGTTACTCTGTGTGTTCTGTTCGACAGGAAATTGAGTATCCAGCGTCCTACTTTACCAGTTATACCCATTGACCTCATTTTGTGTGCAATCACTCCATGGTCACATTTGTCGAATGCCTTTGCAAAATCTGTGTATATGACATCTGCATTGTTTTTCCTCTAATGCCTCCGTGATTTTGTCTTAGTGGTCAAGTAGCTGTGAGAGGCATGATCTTCCTGCTCTAAATCCATGTTGGCCTGGATTGTGGAGGTCATTGGTTTCCATGAATCTAGTGACCTGACTCCTGATCACTCTCTCAAATACTTTTATTATGTGGGACGTTAGTGCAACTGGTCTATAATTCTTTGCCAATGCTTTGCTACCACCCTTGTGTAGAGGGGCAATGTCTGCTGCTTTAAGCGCATCTGGTATCTCCCCTGTGTCCAAGCTCTCCCTCCACACTATACTGAGCGCCTGTGCTACTGGCACTTTGCATTTCTTTATAAATATTGAATTCCATGAGTCTGGACCCGGGGCTGAGTGCATGGGCATATTGTCAATTTCTCTTTCAAAATCTGCCACGCTCGTGCTGATATCAGTTATATTTACAGGTGTTTGAGTATCATTCATAAAGAAATTGTCCGAATCTTCCACTTTCATGCTGAGTATCGGAGTGCTAAACATGTCCTCATACTGCTTTTTTAGGATTTCACTAATTTCTTTGTCATCCTCAGTGTATGAACCTTCGCTAATACGAATAGGTCCAGTACTGGCAGTGGTTTTCGCTTTTGATTTAGCATATGTGAAGAAATATTTGGGGTTTTTCTTTATTTCTTGAATTGCTTTCTGTTCTAGTTGCCTTTCTTCAGTCTGATAGGAATGCTTCAGTCTCTGTTCGATTTCTTCAATCTCCCTGTTTAAAATATTTCTTCTTTGAATGGAGAGTCGTGTTTGCTTAAGCATTTCCGTTAATTTCTTCCTCCTTTTGTAATGTCGTCTGCGTTCTCTTTCTACATTGGACTTCTTTCTGGCTTTCCTCAAAGGAACATGTTTCAGACAGACTTCATATGCTTCAGAAGTCAGTTTTTCTATTCCTTGTGTAGGATTTTTATTTCTTAGGACATTTTCCCATTGAATGTTTGTAAGTTCCCTGTTTATTTTCTCCCAGTCTATCCCAGTCTATTGTATGACGTCATTCGTCGTCGCGCCGCTGTCTGCGCAGCTCCCCCCTCCCCGGGAGGGGGAAGGGGGAGCCCCAGACCTACCGTGCCGGCGATCCACACCCCAGTTCTTGAGGCTGATGCTATCGGCTCGGTTGTGTGCTCTGGCTCCGGTCTTTTTGCGGCGCTGTGCTTTGTGTGTGGCTGCTGTTCTCCGGGGGTGCGAGAGACAGGAGTTATTCCTCAGTACTCGGGCTGCATGCGCCTAGGGTTCCCTTCCCTAGGTGCCCAGTAAGTACTGCCCTTGGAGCTTGGGGTTACCTTCCACAAGTTTCTCGGGGTCTGCCTCTGTGTGTCCGTTTTACTGCTCGGTTTCTCGGCCGCTCTTTGGGTACTTGGGGGTTTTGTCTCTCGTGGTTTACCTTAGGGTAAGAGGCAGTTTTTCGCACTGGACTTGCGTGCAGGGTGCTGTGCAGCTAGTTGTCACCTATCACAGCGGCAGGCTCTGTTCCTTGGGGTACGTTGTCCTCTTGCAGGGTTATGTTTTTCTTTTTGTTTTGCCTTGGTGGGGGGTTCTGCCCTCATTGCCACTGGTGCTTGGCTTCACCTTGATAACTTAGTGGTGCCCCTTGCTTGGTCCCCGTGAGTGTACACGTCCCTGGGGTTCAGCTTTAGACAGTTTGTTTGGTAGTTTTGGGCGCCGGTTAACAGTACCCTGCCTGGGTTTACCTGAGTCTGAGTCCTCTTCAAGTAAACGCTCAGGACACCGGGAATCCCCTAGGGGACGCGTAGGTCCAATGGATGTGACCCCGGGATCCCCCCCTCGCTTTGTGCGAGTTTGAGGGTTGTTCGGTCCCCTTGTTTCAGGGCGACCCTCACTGTTTTGGCTCCGTCGTGCCGCCTGTTGGGTCGGTGACACTTTCGACCCTGAGTCCTGTGAGTACTGTTGCTTGCTGGTGACTCAATTTACCCAATCTATGGATGATGATCTTCGGGTACAGGCTGCACAAGCGTTGCATTCTAGGTTTTGGTTGTTGCAACGCGCTAGGTTGGTTGTTCACCCAGATGCCCCGCAGCTGCCCCGTTTTGCTTCTAGGGACCCGGACTTGGGGGTCGCTTTGACCCTGGTTCAGTCCGCACTTCCTGGTCCTTCCCCTCCCGTTGTGCGTTCTGGTCCCCCTCCCCCACTTCCAGTCCCGAAACGTCTGAGGGTTTTGGAGTCAGGGCAGGGATTAGTTGGTCTTGAGACTCGGGCAGCCTCGGGGATGCCCCTTCCGGTGTGGCGACGGAGGCATTCGAGTCTCCTCCCCCGGCTGAAGCCTCTAGGTCTGACCAGTGGGCCTCTTTCTATCCGGCTTCTATGGCTGCGCCGGCCTTGTCTAGTGGGGTCGGTGCTTGGGGGGAGGACTCGGCCCCGGGTCCTGCCAGAGAGGACTCTGGGGCTGGGGAGGGGCTGACCTGGGGGGCTTGGGCCCCGCTGGACCCTGCCTGGGTTTTTGTACCCTCTGAGCAGGGCTTACTGTTGCAAGGAGTGGGGTTTTCTTTTTCCCCCTCATCGTACGAGTTGGATTTGGTGTCTGCCCCTTCCCTGGTTCGGTTCCGTGTTCCCCGGGTACTTCAGTTCTCTTTCCGGAGGTTTTCGGCTTATCGCATCCAACTTACTGTGGTGGGGGCGGTCCTTGCGGTGAACCTCCTGCGTGACCCGGATTATGCCTCGGCAATGAATCCCTCGGATTTCAGGTTTGGGACTTCGTTCCCTTTCTGGCCCCATTACGAGGTTCCGGAGTCGTCCTGGCTGGCGGACTGTCCTGTCTTTGCCTCGAAGGCTTGGCACTTCTTCTGCCGTTCCCACACGCTTGAGTGGCGCGAGGCTTCGACGGTGCTTCAGGTTTTCCTGGGGGGCGACCTTGAGCACCTCAATAAGTGCTTGTTCGCTCCTGCCCTTCCCCGGGATGTTGGTGTCGTTCAGCTCCATGTGCAGGTTCCCCTCCTTTCGACGGTGCAGGTGGTGGAGGACTTGCGTGCTCGGGGCCTTTTAGTTGCGGCCTTGCGCGTTTTTTTCCCTCCTGGAGCTGTCTTCTGACTGGCTCACGGAGGATGTGGAGGTGCTTGGGGCTGTTCCGGGGTCTGGCACCTTGGCCTCGCTGGCTCGCTCGTTGGCTGCCATGCTGAAGCTTTTCGCACCGATCTTGCGGGATGCGGTGGCTCTGTTTTATGCCTCTCGGCTCGTGTGTAGGCAGGCGGTGCTTGCCTCCTCTGTGGAATCCGCTTGGGCCTTGGCTCTTAGGCTTTCGTCCCCTTTTTGCCCTCTCTTGTTTAAGGCTTTGGCCGTTGCGCAGTTTATTCAGGCTGCTTCGGCTTCTTGCCATCCTATGTCGGACTTGCTAGATCTCTGGGGGTCCTGTGGTGGGCCTTCCCGGAAGGGTCGTGCCAAGACTCAGGGTTCCTCTCGTCGTGGTAGGCCACTGGTGTCAGGTTCGGGTTCGGCGCCTCCTTCGAACCCGAAATCGTCTGGTCGGCACGGTGTTTGCTCTGTGCGAGGTTCTGGGTCTCGTAAGGGGCGCCGGCCCTTTCGCAGTTCGCCCCCATTGACGGGGCGATGGGGGGGAGGCTTGCGCTGTTCGCTCACGCCTGGTCTCACGATTTGTGGACGTTTCGGGTCGTTTTGCACGGCTTCCGGTGGCGTTGGGTGGCCCCTCCCCCTGTGGGGGGTTCGGGGCTGGCGGGGCAGGCTTCTTCCCCTGCGCTCTGTCTGGTCATCTTGGAGTGGGTTCGCTTGGGCGTGGTCGAAACGACGACATCCCTCAGATGGATTTCCCGTCTGTTTCCAGTCCCGAAACAGGACTGCGTGGAAATGCAGTTCATTCTGAACATGTCCCATCTGAACCCCTAGGTTCATTGTCCCTCCTTTCGGATGACCATACTGTCCCAGGTTTGCCTCCTGTTGGAGCCGGGCGCTTGGATGTTGTCCCTGGACCTCCGGGACGCTTATTGGCACGTCCCGATTCATCCGGGGTTCAGGGACTGGCTCGGTTTTGTTGTGGGGCTTCGTGCTTACCGCTTTCGTTGTCTTCCGTTCAGTCTGAACCTGGCACCTCATGTTTTCACACGCCTCCCGCAGGTCGTGGTGACCTGTCTGCATCTGTTAGGTGTTCGGGTGTTGGCCTACCTCGACGACTGGCTGGTTTGGGCTTCCAGTCAGTCCACTTGTCTGCTAGCCAGGGATCTGGTTCTTTCTCAGCTCGCCGGGATCGGGTTCTTGGTGAACTGGAGGAAGTCCCATCTGGTTCCCTCCCAGGTTCGGACTTGGCTGGGCCTTGTGTGGGACTCTCGGACCGCTTCCTTGTCTCTTCCTCCGGAGTCTCTTCTGCGGCTGCTGTCCCGCTTGTGCCTGTTTCTGGGGGGCTCCTGGGTCTCCCGGTGGTTGCTCGAGGGTCTGTGCTGGAGCCTGAACTTCGTGATGCTTGTCTACCCGCCGGGTCGGGTTTGGCTTCATCGGCTGTTCTGGTTCCTTCGGGGACGTCCCTTCCGCCTCTCTCGCGATCGCTGGGTTCGGACCCTGGGGGCTTTGCGCCGGCTGCTGCGTCACCGGTTTCCTCTTCTGGTTTTTTTGGGTTCAGTGCCATGGCACCTACCTGAGTCCTCGGTTGATGTGTTCACGGACGCGTCGTCTCTCGGCTGGGGTTTTGTGACCAGTGCTCACCAGGCCAGCCAGGGTCGGTGGGGTCCGTCCTTCCGTCGAGCCCACAGCACTGTGCGGGACTTCGCAGTGGTGTGTTTTGCTCTTCGGAGGATTCGAGTCGCCCGAGGGTCGATGATCCGGCTCCATTCGGACTGCTCCCCGGTGGTTCATTGTCTGAACGGGAGGGGGGGGGGGGAGTTTGATGCGGTCCTTGGCTCTTTGGCGTTGTTCGCTTCGGGTGACTATTCTGCTGAGTTCTCGGAGTTTAGCTCTCCTGGCAGTTCACGTGCGGGGTGTGTCCAATGTCTTGGCCGATGGCCTGTCTCGTTTCGTTCCTCTCTCCATGGAATGGACGGTCGACGCCGCCTCCTTCCACTGGCTTTGCCAGACGTTCGGCCGCCCCGAGGTGGATCTCTTCGTGTCGCGTGGTCGGCGTGGTCGCTGCACCTTCCCCTGTATGTGGTGCCCCTTCCTGACTGCAAGGCCATCGGGATCGACACCTTTCGGCAGGACTGGTCGAGGTAGGGGTTTCTGTACCTCTTTCCCCCGGTTCAGCTGTTGCTCCAGGTCCTGATTCGCTTAGAGACAGGGGAGAGTTGTCCTCTTGGCGCCTTGGTGGCCGGCCCAGCCGTGGTTTCAGGCGCTGCTTGCTCGGTGTCCGAATCCAGAGGTTTTTCTGCGGCTCCGCCTCTTCCAACTGATCGGCCCAGTACGTCATGTGACTGGTTCTCCTCAAGTCTTTGTGTATGGTATTTTTGACTCGAGTTTATCATCATCTCTATGGTGATCAGGTGGCTTCCTTATTAGTGTCCCACCTGCGGCGGGCTTCGTCTTGGCGGCAGTATGAAGTTTCCTGGCTTCCCTTTCGGTTAGGGTGGTGTTGTTTTTTCTCTCTTGGTTGTTCCAGGACCTTCATCTTATGCCTAACACTGTCACCTCATATCGTGCGGCGCTGGCGGAGCCGCTTCAGCTTGCTTTCAGTATTGATGTCATGTCTACGCTGTTTCGCAAGCTGTCTCGGGCGTTGTTTCACCTCCGACCTACACATGCGCTGCCTGAGCCGTCCTGGTCTTTGGACAGAGTGCTCTCATTTCTTCTCCTTGTTTTGTTGTGGCCCCCTTGGTTCTGGATTGTTTTTCGAAGGCTCTTTTCCTGTTGGCATTGGCCTCTGGGGGTGGAGTGGGTGAACTTCAGGCTCTCCTCCGGCACAGAGGTTTCTGCCCCTTTGGTCGGGGTGATCGTTTTGTTCGTCTGCAGCCTTCTCCTTCTTTTCTGGCGAAGAATGAGACTGCTGCATTCCGGAGGGGCCCTTGGGTTGTTGATGCTTGGTTGGTTCGGCCAGGGGTGCATCATGTTTTGTGTCCAGTTACAGCTCTCTGCTGTTATATGCGCGCCACGGCATCGGTGTCCGTGGATGCGCTGTGGGTCGATCCAGTTTCCCTTATTCCCTGTTCGAGGGTGCGGGTCTCCCAGGTCGTCCGCAGGGTTATTAACCACCGTGCTGCGCCGAGTTTATTGTAATTACCTAAGTGTAATTACCTAAGTGTAGTTACTGGATGAGAGCTACGCTCGTGGTGTCCCGTCTTCCCAGCACTCTTTGTCATATAACGCTTTGAAACTACTGACGGTCTTGGCCTCCACCACCTTCTCCCCTAACTTGTTCCAACCGTCTACCACTCTGTTTGCGAAAGTGAATTTTCTTATATTTCTTCGGCATCTGTGTTTAGCTAGTTTATATCTATGACCTCTTGTTCTTAAAGTTCCAGGTCTCAGGAAATCTTCCCTATCGATTTTATCAATTCCTGTTACTATTTTGTATGTAGTGATCATATCACCTCTTTTTCTTCTGTCTTCTAGTTTTGGCATATTTAATGCCTCTAACCTCTCCTCGTAGCTCTTGCCCTTCAGTTCTGGGAGCCACTTAGTAGCATGTCTTTGCACCTTTTCCAGTTTGTTGATGTGCTTCTTAAGATATGGGCACCACACAACCGCTGCATATTCTAGCTTTGGCCTAACAAAAGTCGTGAACAATTTCTTTAGTATATCGCCATCCATGTATTTAAACGCAATTCTGAAGTTAGAAAGCGTGGCATAGGCTCCTCGCACAATATTCTTTATGTGGTCCTCAGGTGATAGTTTTCTATCTAGAACCACCCCTAGATCTCTTTCTTTATCAGAATTCTTTAAAGATTTCTCACATAATATATAGGTTGTGTGGGGTCTATGTTCTCCTATTCCACATTCCATAACATGGCATTTATTAACATTAAATTCCATTTGCCAAGTGGCGCTCCATGTACTTATTTTGTCCAGGTCATCTTGAAGGGCATGACAATCATCTAAGTTTCTTATCCTTCCTATTATCTTAGCATCATCAGCAAACATGTTCATATAATTCTGTATACCAACTGGTAGATCATTTATGTAGACAATAAACATCACTGGTGCAAGAACTGAACCCTGTGGTACTCCACTTGTGACATTTCTCCAGTCCGATACATTGCCTCTGATCACTGCCCTCATTTTTCTATCAGTCAGAAAATTTTTCATCCATGTTAGAAGCTTACCTGTCACCCCTCCAATATTTTCCAGTTTCCAGAACAACCTCTTATGTGGAACTCTGTCGAAAGCCTTTTTTAGGTCCAGATAGATGCAGTCAACCCAACCATCTCTTTCCTGTAATATCTCTGTTGCTCGATCATAGAAACTGAGTAAATTCGATACACAGGATCTTCCAGATCGAAAACCATACTGTCTGTCTGATATTATATCATTTCTCTCCAGGTGTTCTACCCATTTAGTTTTAATTATTTTTTCCAATATTTTGACTATTACACTTGTCAATGATACCGGTCTATAATTAAGGGGGTCTTCCCTGCTTCCACTTTTGTAGATTGGAACTATGTTAGCCTTTTTCCACACATCAGCTACAACTCCTGTAAACAGGGATGCCTGAAAAATCAGTTGAAGAGGAATGCTGAGCTCAGGTGCACATTCTCTCAGAACCCATGGTGAAACTCCATCTGGACCAACTGCTTTGTTCTTATTTAGCTCCTTGAGCATTTTTTCCACTTCGTCTCTAGACACCTCTATGTGCTCTATGTTGTTCTCTGGAATTCTTATTGTATCTGGTTCCCTGAAGATTTCATTTTGTACAAACACACTTTGGAACTTTTCGTTTAATGTTTCACACATTTCCTTTTCATTTTCCGTGAATCTATTTCCCATTTTCAACCTCTGAATATTATCCTTTACCTGCAATTTGTTGTTTATGAATTTATAGAATAGACCTGGTTCTGTTTTACATTTGTCTGCAATCCCTTTTTCAAAATTTCTTTCTGCCTCTCTCCTCACTGCCGTGTAGTTGTTTCTCGCATCTTTGTATCGCTGGTATGTTTGGGGGTTTGGCCTCTTCCTGTATTGATTCCATTTTTGTGTCTTTTGGTCTCTGGCCCTCTCGCACTTTCTGTTGAACCAATCCTGTTTCCTAGTTCTGCTTCTCTGTTTTGGTATAAATTTTTTTGTGCCTTTATCATATATTTCACAAAACTTGACATACATCTCATTCACTTCCTTGCCTAGCAACAAGTCTGTCCAATTATACTCACTAAAAAATTTTCTAAGGTTGCCATAATGTCCTCTCCTAAAATCAGGTTTTTCAATTGCATCGACTGTCATATTTTCTTCCAGATTATATCGCATTGCATACTTTATTCCCAAAAAGACATGGTCACTTTTACCCAAGGGAGGAAGGTACTGAATGTCAAATATTTCTTCCTCCTTCCTGGTAAATATCAAATCTAGCATGGAGGGAACGTCCCCTTCCCTCATCCTCGTAGCTTGTTTAACATGTTGATACAAGAATGTTTCCAGGATGAGGTCTACAAATTTACAGGTCCAGAAATCTTCTGTTTTAGCTTCATATGCTCCCAGTCTATGGATTTCAAGTTGAAGTCGCCGACTATCAACAGCCGTGAACTATCGTTATCCGCTCTTGCTATGATCTCTCTCATTATTGTTATAAGACCTTCTCGTTTACTATCTAGCTCCTCTTTGACCATGTGCTGCTTAGCGGTGGACTATATGCATTTATGATCATTAGTTTATCATCCTCATGGCAGATCTCTAGTGCTATTATATCAACTTCTTGTGGATTGGCAGTCATTATTTCGTTCACCTTTAGGTGTTCTTTCACCAGCACAGCAACGCCACCGCCTTTCCTGATTTTTCTGTCCCGTCTCCAAATTGAGTAGCCCCTTGGGAATATGACCTCATTTAAAATAACATCTTCAAGTTTTGTCTCCGTGAGTGCAACAATGTCTGGTGTCTGCAGCTGTATTATATCACTTAACTCCAGTATCTTTGACCTTACTCCATCTATGTTGGTGTATGCAATCTTCAGGAACTTGTTCCCCCTCTTCTTATTTTTCACTCCCCCTTTCTCTAATGATTTTGTTGGTTTGCCTTTATGTACCACTTCACTGGTCTGCCTACTCCTATCACTTTGTAGAAAAAAGAATTGATATCTTCTTCATTCCTGCTCTCATTTAAACGTTTTGCCTCGGCGAGGTTCAGTTTCAGCTTCTCTCTATCTTCTTTTGAAAGATCTCGTCTTAACGACCACACTTTCCCATCCTCATCATTACGTAATTTTTTAGCATTCCTTAGTACTTCTTCCATCTGTTTGGCACCATTTAGGGTGATCCTCAAGGGTCGATCTTTCCCTTTTACATATCGGCCTATTCTCCTGTAGTCGCTCACATTCTCTATGGTTGTAAGACCTTCCACGAGGCCAACAATTTTATCTACTACTTTTGCTTCTTCTACAGCTCTTTCTGACCTAGATGTTATCTCCTTTTCTTTGCAGCCAAAAATGATCAGGGACTTACTTCGATCAACTGTGTTTTGCACCAACTTCGGGTTGGATGCCAATTCTTTCCTCACTTCTAGCCTAATGTTTGTTTTATCCTGGTTGCTGCAGTGTTGGGCTTCCTTTACTGCTTCTTCCAATTTTTCCTTCTCCTTGGCCACTTGCGCATAAGTGAGTTGCATATCTTTCTTGCACTGTTCTATACCCTGTGTAACTTCCTCCATCTGTGCTGACAAAAGCTGTTTCTCCTGATGAAATTCCTTACCTAACCTATTGTAGTCATCTATGTTTAAATTTACTTTAACTTCTTCCAAAGCTATTTTTAAGAGTCTATTTTCTTCTTCCATGGCTTTGCAATTTGTTTCCAATTGAATCTTATCCTTGCACAGGTCTTTGACTACACCCTCAAGACATACAACTTTGCTATTCAAATGGTCATTACTTTCTTTCAATTTACTAATTAATTCTACATGAGAGGTCACTATAGCATCTAATTTTACCAACTTGTTGTGTAGACTGGTTATCTCAATGCTTTCTTCACTGAATCCAGCAAAATCAAGCTCTGTTGTGTATTTCCTCTTGCCGGCGGCCATCTTGAATGTTGTTCTCTGCACTGTAAACACTAGGGGTAACTTTTTCTCATCCAATTTTTCACTTCCCTTGGCACATTCCTGTTATCTCACCTATTTTTCAAAAGCACTATACCTTTATGTTCTCTGGGACACCACTCACTATCGTCATCCTGTACTACAATACTTAGGATTGTTGAAATATGCTGGAGCTCCTCTTGTCTGCCTCTTGGGAAAGAACTTGGGATAGAAATTCCCCGGTGCGCCATTAATAAGTGTTTCCCCAAAAATCATTTTTCTTCGTAAAATGATTAAATTCCCTGCCCTTAACATGTCTATGTAAATAAAACGAATTCCACTTTTCTTTGGCTGTGGGACATGGACAGGTGCGCTGTGACATCCCATCAGGGCCTGGTCACCCCGTGCGTGAATCGCCCTGACATGGTCGTGCGGTCATTCAAGCACCGGGTGTTGCGACAATATTTTTTCAATTATTTGTTTTATGTATTTCCAATGTGGTTTTATTTGTTTTTTATCGTATATGATGCATATATGTGTCCTTTACAATATATATAACAGTAGAACGTTCATAAATGTTCCATGGAACTGTGATACTGTACTGTGTCAGTAATGTGTCCACAATAAATGTTTATTGTCGCAATATTACCTGTTAAAAATTCACTAAAATTACAAAATGTACAGTTTCACACACTACACAGTAACACACTGTATTACACACTCAGTACTTCAGAAGTGAATAATAGTCAACGAAGTAGTCCATGGTAAACATTGTGACTTCGCTCTCAGTGCACCAGTACAGATAATTTTCGCTTCCTGTTTCTTCATTCTGTGTGCTTGCAAATGAACGCACTCCACGAACACCCTTGCTGCTTAGCTACTGTAGGTGTATTAGCCAAGCGTTGTAAAGCATAGGTAGTA
>WNGS01069051.1:0-10166 GCA_020271785.1 Procambarus virginalis | reverse complement strand
AGCCCGTACCTTGTCAGCACAAGACGAAGCTGGAAAAAGTCCAAAGGTATGCTACTAGACTAGTCCCAGAACTAAGAGGCATGAGTTATGAGGAAAGGCCTGCGGGAAATGCAACTTACGACACTGGAAGACAGAATAGTAAGGGGGGACATGATCACAACCTACAAAATCCTCAGGGGAATTGACCGGGTAACAAGGATGAACTATTCAACACTGGAGGGGCGCGAACAAGGGGACACAGGTGGAAGCTGAGTACCCAAATGAGCCACAGACACATTAGAAAGAACATTTTTCAGTGTCAGAGTAGTTAGTAAATGGAATGCACTATGCAGTGATGTGGTGGAGGCTGACTCCATACACAGTTTCAAATGTAGATATGATAGAGCCCAGTAGGCTGAGGAAACTGTACACCAGTGATTGACAGTTGAGAGGCGGACCCAAGCCAAAGCTCAACCCCCGCAAGCACAATTAGGTGAGTACAATTAGGTGAGTACACAGTGTGGGACTATATCCGCGACGGAATTCAACCTCCTAACGACACTAGCCATGGCTAGGATCAGAATTAATTTTCATCGACCCTTCACATTACCAGAGAAGAGGAGCTCGTATATATGCACCGTAAATTGCTTAAACTCAAGTAATACACAGCTTCCTGGTTAGTGAACTGTACCACGACAGGTCGTTTCTTGTTAGTTATAAGCCCCAAATGCGGCGGTGTATTCCACCTCATTTCCAGCCATCTCGGCTCTGATATCTCTCAAGATCCCCTCTAACTCAAAATCTTCAAATCTCCATCCTTTCCTGCCTCGATGATGCCTTGGCTTAAAGTAGTCCATGGATTATGATTGACACCTTCTCATTGAAGGGTCATGCTGGTCACCCCCCACCCTGGATGCACCCCTCCCACACTCTCTACTCCATCCCCCACCACTCCCCCCTTCCCTTATTCCTTCCAGGAATGCATCCCTTATTCCTGCCAAATTCAGTTGTAAGCCTAGTTATCTCGCTTTCCCATGCTACTCTGCTCTTCTTGATTTCACAAGAGACACACCTTGTGTGTGTCTTCACACAATAAAATGATAGCAAATTTGTTAAACATGAACGGCCATTTGTAAAACCATGTTTGTATCATTTATTAATATATGTTTTTCAAGATGAAGACGAGTGGTATTTGCAATTACCGATTCAAGTAACTTTCCCACAATAGACGTTAGGCTAATTGGCTGATAGTTTGAAGCCAGTGATCTATCTCCTTTCTTAAAATTGGTACCACATCAACAACCTTTCACAAGTCTGGCACTCTGCCTGACTATGATGATTTATTAAATAAATGTACACAATGGATCGTAAAGCTCCACTTTACATTCTTTAAGCACCCTGGCAAACACTTCATCAGGCCCTGGGGATTTGTTTGGATTTAGTTTCACTATTTGTTAGATAGCATCATCCCTGGTAACGTTAAGCTAGTCAACCTTTCCTCGTCCCCACTTACATGGGAGAAGAGGACTTGTTGGGTTAAGGCATAGTTGTTTCTCAGTAAATAGATATATAATATTTGTTAAAAATTCTAATTCTCTTCATTGTCTCTTATCTGACCTGTCTCAGATTTTAATGGACCTATCCTTTCTTTAACCTTTGTTCGATATAACTGAAAAAACTATAGGATTTGCCTTTACTTGCCCTGCTATACGAAAATCTGTATTATTTGCCCTCCTTATCTCTCTTTTAACATTTCTAACCAGTTGTGCGAATTCAGGCTCACCACAGTGTGCTGTGGTGAACCTGTATTTCGTTCGAAAGCGAAAGCAACGAAGCGCAGTCCCTCAAAGTGCTCAGAAAGTAAAGGAAATACCTAAGAGAATTTTGGTTGTGGGAGATTCCCAGGTGAGGTATTTGGATAGAACTTTGTGCCTGAGATAGTGGGAACAGGTTAAGGGTTTGCTATCCGGGAGCTGGAATTGGTGATATTGTTGGCAACATGAATGATATTATGGCTGGAAATGAGAACAAACCCATTATTTGTATTAGTGCAGGTGGAGGTGATGTTGGAAGAGTTAGGAGTGAGGAAATGATAGAGATGTTTAAGACAGCAATAGGAGCAAGGGAGGAATCCCGATCATATATGGCATTCTTCCAAGAAAGGGAGTTGGAAATGAAAGGTTGTCGAGGGCACACTTGGTGTCAATTGCCGGCTGGAAAAATATTGCAAATCAAATGCAATTTCTTTCATAGATACCTGGGAACACTTCCATGAAAGATATGAAATGTATGTTCGGGATGGAGTGCATCTATCGAGGGCTGGGACTGTTGTTTTTGGGAACTCGATGGAACCAGTGGTTGGAGGCGTTTGTTTCGGTTTGGGTTTAAACTGTTAGTAGATAGTGTTATGGGAATTGATAAGGAGAAAGGAGGCTTAAAAGTATATGTTTATGGGGAAACAAATTGGGAAAATATCAGGGAAAGAGAAGGGCCTCAAAATAACAATACACTTAGGGTATATTACACTAACAGTAGAAGTCTAAGAAACAAAATAAACTATTTAAATGCTCTTGTCTGCACAGAAAAAATAGATATTTTTGAGTTTACAATATCTGCAAGTAAAGTGTTTTTGACTTGAGTTTAAGCAAGTTTACGGTGCATATATACGAGGCTCCTCTTCTCTGGTAATGTGAAGGGTCGATGAAAATTAATTCTGATCCTAGCCATGGCTAGTGTCGTTAGGAGGTTGAATTCCGTCGCGGATATAGTCCCCACACTGTGTACTCACCTAATTGTACTCACCTAATTGTGCTTGCGGGGGTTGAGCTTTGGCTCTTTGGTCCCGCCTCTCAACTGTCAATCAACTGGTGTACAGTTTCCTCAGCCTACTGGGCTCTATCATATCTACATTTGAAACTGTGTATGGAGTCAGCCTCCACCACATCACTGCCTAGTGCATTCCATTTACTAACTACTCTGACACTGAAAAAGTTCTTTCTAATGTCTCTGTGGCTCATTTGGGTACTCAGCTTCCACCTGTGTCCCCTTGTTCGCGCCCCTCCAGTGTTGAATAGTTCATCCTTGTTTACCCGGTCAATTCCCCTGAGGATTTTGTAGGTTGTGATCATGTCCCCCCTTACTCTTCTGTCTTCCAGTGTCGTAAGTTGCATTTCCCGCAGCCTTTCCTCATAACTCATGCCTCTTAGTTCTGGGACTAGTCTAGTAGCATACCTTTGGACTTTTTCCAGCTTCGTCTTGTGCTTGACAAGGTACGGGCTCCATGCTGGGGCCGCGTACTCCAGGATTGGTCTTACATATGTGGTGTACAAGATTCTGAATGATTCCTTACACAGGTTCCTGAACGCCGTTCTGATGTTAGCCAGCCTCGCATATGCCGCAGACGTTATTCTCTTTATGTGGGCTTCAGGAGACAGGTTTGGTGTGATATCAACTCCTAGATCTTTCTCTCTGTCTGTTTCATTAAGTACTTCATCCCCTATTCTGTATCCTGTGTCTGGCCTCCTGTATCCACTGCCTAGTTTCATTACTTTGCATTTACTTGGGTTGAACTTCAACAGCCATTTGTTGGACCATTCACTCAGTCTATCTAGGTCATCTTGTAGCCTCCTACTATCATCCTCTGTTTCAATCCTCCTCATAATTTTTGCATCGTCGGCAAACATTGAGAGGAACGAATCTATACCCTCTGGGAGATCATTTACATATACCAGAAACAGTATAGGTCCAAGGACTGACCCCTGCGGGACTCCACTTGTAACGTCTCGCCAATCTGAGACTTCACCCCTCACACAGACTCGTTGTCTCCTGTTGCTTAGGTACTCCTCTATCCACCGGAGTACCTTCCCTTTCACTCCAGCCTGCATCTCCAACTTTCGCACTAGCCTCTTGTGTGGCACTGTATCAAAGGCTTTTTGACAATCCAAAAATATGCAGTCTGCCCACCCTTCTCTTTCTTGCCTTATTTTTGTTGCCTGGTCGTAGAATTCAAGTAACCCTGTGAGGCAGGACCTGCCATCCCTGAACCCATGTTGGTGCTGTGTTACAAAGTTCCTTCGCTCCAGATGCTCCACTAGTTTTTTTCGCACAATCTTCTCCATCAGCTTGCATGGTATGCAGGTTAGGGACACTGGCCTGTAGTTCAGTGCCTCCTGTCTATCCCCTTTCTTGTATATCGGGACTACGTTAGCTGCTTTCCAAATATCTGGCAGTTCCCCTGTTGCCAGTGACTTGTTATACACAATGGAGAGTGGTAGGCACAGTTCTCTTGCTCCTTCCTTTAGAACCCATGGGGAGATTCCATCTGGGCCTATAGCCTTTGTCACATCCAACTCTAGTAAACACTTCCTTACTTCCCCGCTGGTAATCTCAAAGTCTTCCAGTGGTTCCTGGTTAGCTATTCCCTCTCTTACCTCTGGAATTTCTCCTTGCTCGAAGGTGAAGACCTCCTGGAATTTCTTATTCAACTCCTCACACACTTCCTTGTCATTTGTAGTGAATCCTTCCGCCCCTATCCTCAGTTTCATAACCTGTTCCTTTACTGTTGTTTTTCTCCTGATGTGGCTATGCAACAATTTAGGCTGAGTCTTTGCCTTGCTTGCGATATCATTTTCGTATTGTCTTTCCGCCTCTCTTCTCATCCTGACATATTCATTCCTGGCGTTCTGGTATCTTTCTCTGCTCTCCAGAGTCCTGTTATTCCTATAGTTTCTCCATGCCCTTTTACTTTGCTGCTTAGCTAGCTTACATCTCTGATTAAACCATGGGTTTCTC
Source organism: Procambarus virginalis (assembly GCA_020271785.1). Classification (NCBI taxonomy): domain Eukaryota; kingdom Metazoa; phylum Arthropoda; class Malacostraca; order Decapoda; family Cambaridae; genus Procambarus; species Procambarus virginalis. The sequence goes on along the minus strand of WNGS01069051.1, from coordinate 5,396 downwards.
ATTTTCATTTCTCTGTTTTCCTTTTGGACTGGGACAAATTTGTTTGCTGCGTCCTTGCACTTCTGCGTGATGTAATCCATCATATCTTGAGCCGTCTTTCCCCTGAGCTCTGTTTCCCATGCTATTTCTGTCAGAAATTTTCTTATCCCCTCATAGTTTCCCTTTCGGTATGCTAACCTTTTGGTTTCGGTATCCCTCCTCGAGTTCAATAACCCTTCTTCAATCAGGTACTCAAACACCAGTACACTGTGGTCGCTCATTCCTACTGGGTCCTCAAAACCGATTTCTCTTATGTCGGAGTGGTTCAGAGTGAAGACTAGGTCGAGTCTCGCTGGTTCGTCATTGCCTCTCATCCTTGTGGGTTCGCCGACATGCTGGGTTAAAAAGTTTCTTGTCACCACTTCCAATAGTTTGGCTCTCCACGTATCCTCGCCTCCATGCGGTTCCTTGTTCTCCCAGTCAATCCTTCCGTGATTGAAGTCGCCCATGATGAGCAGGTGGGATCTATTTCTACAGGCAGCAGAGGCTGCCCTCTCAATTATAGTGTTAACTGCCATGTTGTTGTTTTCATACTCTTGACTGGGTCTTCTGTCATTTGGTGGAGGGTTGTATATTACTGCTACTACTATTCTTGGTCCTCCCATTGTCATGGTGCCTGCTATGTAGTCTCTGAACTCCTCACAGCCCGGGATGGCCATCTCCTTAAAACTCCATTCCTTTCTCATGAGTAGGGCCACTCCGCCTCCTCCCCTACCTACCCTCTCTTTCCTTATTACTGTGTACTCCTGGGGAAACACGGCATTCGTTATGATTCCCGAGAGTTTTGTTTCAGTGAGTCCGATTACATCTGGGTTCACTTCTTGTGCTCTTTCCCTTAGTTCACTTGTCTTGCTTGTGATCCCATCTATGTTCGAGTACATCACCCTGAAACTGACTCTGTTCTGCTTCTCCTCTGGGGGGACCATTGGGATCTGGGGTGAGTGGGAGCTGGGGGACCTGGCACGGGGAGATTGGTGGAGGAGGGAGGGCTTGGGGGAGGTGGGGAGAGGGGGGTGGAGGGGAAGAGGGGGAGGGTAAGGGGGGTGGGTAAGAGGGGGAGGGTAGGGGGGGAGAGTGAGAGGGTGAGGGTTGGGGGAGAGTGAGAGGGGAGGGTTGGGGGGTGAGAGAGGGAGGGTTGGGGAGGCATGGGGGGAGGAGAGGCTTTGGGGGATAGGGGAGATGGGGAGGCTTGGGGGGGGGAGAAGAGGGTGGAGGGCTTGGGGGGCATGGGGGAAAAGGAGGGCTGAGGTGGGTGAGGAAGAGGGGAGGGTTTAGGGGAGTGGGGGAGAGGGGAGACTTAGGTGGGGTGGGGGAGAGTGGGGGGCTTAGGGGGGCGGGGGATAAGGGAGGGCTTGGGGGTGGGAGAGACGGGAAGGCATGTGGGAGAAGGTAGGGTTTGGGGGATGGGGGAGAAGGGAGGTCCTGGGGAGAGGGGTGAGTGGGAGTAGGGGGGTGAGTAGGAGGAAGGGGGGTGGGTGGGGGGAGAGTGCCCTAGGTGGGTACTTCGTGGGGGGCTGACAGGGGATGGGGCAGGTTGGTTGTCTGTGAGGTAGAATGTGAGGGTGGTGCCCCAATCCCTGTGGCTGTTGCACTGTTTGAGGAGGGTTCTCCACTTCCCTCTGGGTTGTTGGGTTCCGGGCTGTGGTATTCTGAATCCTTTCTCTCTCCCTGCGCTCCTTCCTCCGGTCTGCTGCCTGTATTCTTTCTTCCATTGTCATATCCCTCTGCAGGAATACTTTTTTGAACTTCGGAACATTTTTTAGACCGCTCTTCTTTGCTAACAGCTCCTCTTTCGTGATTTCGCTCATAAAAACCACCTTTATCATTCGGTCCCTGTCCTTGTTGAACTTTCCAAGCCTGAAAACCTTTTCAACACTTTGGTCAGTTCCCTCCATCCTTACCTCTTTAAGGATCTCGGTAATTGCGTTTTTGTCCTTATCTCTCCGCTCCTGTGGGCTGGTCCCTGTTTGCTCTTTAATGCCTGCTACTACTATTGCTCTTTTCCTCTCAATCAGCCGGCTAGTACATCTAGCTGCTTCCTGAGAGGAAGCCACTTCCATGGCAACTTCCTTAACTGCAGCCCTAGCTGCGGGGCTCTTTTTAAGCATTTCAGCAAATGAGAGCTGGGCTGTGGAGGTCCCGTCCACAGTAGCATTCCCATCTCCCTGAGGTACGGTTTGTGTCTGGTATTGTGGAAGAGTCTCCTTTAGGCATCTTATCTCCTCCTTCGCTGCCCTTAGATCATCTTGCAGGTTGGCTACTGTCTCCCTCATTACCCTCAGTCCTTCACTGAATTCATCCTGCATTTGCTGGAGTACTTCCTTCATCCAGTCTTCCTGTTCCCTCCCATCCTCTGTATTTGTTCCAGCTGCGATTGTCCTGCGTTCGCCAGCCCGAGTTCGCACCCCTTCCATGATTTTCCCTATGTGTGTGTGTGTGTGTGTGTGTGTGTGTGTGTGTGTGTGTGTGTGTGTGTGTGTGTGTGTGTGTGTACTCACCTAGTTGTACTCACCTAGTTGTGCTTGCGGGGGTTGAGCTCTGGCTCTTTGGTCCCGCCTCTCAACCGTCAATCAACAGGTGTACAGTTTCCTGAGCCTAATGGGCTCTATCATATCTACACTTGAAACTGTGTATGGAGTCAGCCTCCACCACATCGCTTCCTAATGCATTCCATTTGTCAACCACTCTGACACTAAAAAAGTTCTTTCTAATATCTCTGTGGCTCATTTGGGCACTCAGTTTCCACCTGTGTCCCCTAGTGCGTGTGCCCCTTGTGTTAAACAGCCTGTCTTTATCAACCCTGTCGATTCCCCTGAGAATCTTGAATGTGGTGATCATGTCCCCCCTAACTCTTCTGTCTTCCAACGAAGTGAGGTTTAATTCCTGCAGTCGCTCCTCGTAGCTCATACCTCTCAGCTCGGGTACTAGTCTGGTGGCAAACCTTTGAACCTTTTCCAGTTTAGTCTTATGCTTGACTAGATAGGGACTCCATGCTGGAGCCGCATACTCCAGGATTGGTCTGACATATGTGGTATATAATGTTCTGAAAGATTCCTTACACAAGTTTCTAAAGGCCGTTCTTATGTTAGCCAACCTGGCATATGCTGCTGATGTTATCCTCTTGATATGAGCTTCAGGGGACAGGTCTGGCGTGATATCAACCCCCAGGTCTTTCTCTCTCTCTGACTCTTGAAGTATTTCATCTCCCAAATGATACCTTGTATCTGGTCTCCTGCTTCCTACCCCTATCTTCATTACATTACACTTGCTTGGGTTAAACTCTAACAGCCATTTGTTCGACCATTCCTGCAGCTTGTCCAGGTCTTCTTGAAGTCTCAAGCTGTCCTCCTCTGTCTTAATCCTTCTCATAATTTTGGCGTCGTCAGCAAACATTGAGAGGAATGAGTCTATACTATTATGATCTCAGCCTGCAGGAGAAACGAGTCTCACCCTTTGAGAGTTATTCAGCAAGCCTGACCTAACTGGAAGGTCCAGGAATTATAGAGGCGATAACACAGATGTAAGATGGTGTGTTGAATTTATATAAAAGTTTGAGATTATGGGCAATGAGCAAGAAAACAGATAAATGACTTGTTGGAAGATGTGGACAAGTTACTGGAGGCGTGAGGCTCGCTTGTGGAGGGCGATGACCTCACTTGAGGCCAGACATCGCAGGGGAGGAGCCGCGCTTTGACGAGCTCCCGCCAGGAGGGAACCCCTAGTGATATTATCTCCAAGAGAAGAGAAGGTGCAGACGTTCCAGCTGTTGAATCGAGCTGAAGACGTTGTGGTCTCAAGTCCTGGACGGCGAGGAGAGAGTATTAAGCCGCCCAGTGACAGTTTTGTGGGCTGTGACAAGCGCCCTGGTCAGACGTTGTCAGAGGGAGAAGCGCCCTCGACCAGATAATCTGTGGTAAGCCCGATTTAAGCCAGTTCATAGTGTTTGCTTGTAGTTGGTCGTGTGCCCAGCGACAGTAGCAATGTTTTTTTCAAGTTAGAAATGTTTTGGTATGGCAGAAAGCCTAAAATAAGAGAGTGAAGTGGGAGGAGCGCGGAGCGACATCCGTCTTCTCTGAGCGCTGGCGGGCAACTGAAGGCGCCCGGCTCCTGAGGGAGGAGGCCCCTCCCAGCGTGAGTGAGGCTCGCCCAGCGAGGTGGCGCATGGACTCGCCCACGGGGGAGTCCACTCTCATTAAATGTAGAAGACAGATAGAGATTGGAGACAAAGATGTTGTATGATTAATTTTGTTTATGTGTTAAAAAGGGAAACAATTTATTGGAGTGCAAATGGGTTGCAGGTTTGTCCTTTGGGGAAGAAGTTGCTGAGGACTTGGAAGCCAGCACAGAGGGAGTGGTTGATGAGACTCCAAGGCAGGGGAGGAGAGGACCCGAGCTATGAAGAAGCAGTGAGGAGGAGTGTCACGGCTTCTGCAGAGGTGGTGAAGTGCCACAGTTATTTGAGGAAACTTTATGGTGCAGCAGCCAGGGAGCGGTGGATGATCCTAATAGGATTAGGGAAGCACCATAGTTGTTCAAGGAATCTTCATGGTAGCAGCCTGGAGGAGCTGCAGAGGATCCTGGTGTTTAAGCCCTGAGGAACCTGAAGTTATCAGGGTAGTGAAATAGTTCTAAATGATCACTTGTATGGAGGTGAGAGTGTTTGTCATTAGCGTGAACGACGCAGTGAGAGGTGAGTGATCGTTTGCCATTTATGTGCCAAGAAGTGTATATTGAAGTTTGAGTTACCGACGTAGGCAGGAGTGCCTACAGATATATATGTATTCTAAGACTGATAGAATGGTCAATTGATTCGTTGTGTGGCACGGATCATTTATACTGATATATATATATGTATGTTATTGCATTCAAATGCTGATTTGCCTTATATGTGTTTATAGGAATATATATATGTATACATTCTCTTGATGGTAGTGTAACATTATATGGTAAGACTTAATCTACTTGAGGAGGTTGATAACATTAGGTAATACCAAGAGATAGGATACCACTTAGCAAGCTGAGGATAGAGTTCTAATGGTGTTGGAGTGCAACCTGATTATAATAGTACAGAGTATAGGATTCATCATTATTATTATACGTATGCGTGTATTGTGTATGTTCTTCGTCCAGTAAATGTATCCAAATTGCTGGTGTTTGCACTTGTCCCAGTGAGGCTTCCCAGGAAATAGTAAAGAAGAGAGAGAGAGCAAGAAACAGGAACCACTGCTGTGGACAGGGTAAGACAGAAGTCTAGTAAGACAAAGGGGATTGAGGAGGTCATATTCCATGAGGAGAGAGTGGGGAGTCACAGCGGCTCGAGTGGGGAGTCACAGCGGCTCGAGTGGGTGTGTGCACGT
>WNGS01069050.1:0-31894 GCA_020271785.1 Procambarus virginalis | reverse complement strand
CATAGTTAAGTCTGACGTCAGGCTTCTATAGAACATAATTATTATCTACATATACAGTATAAGTTCCTGAATTTATATATATGGAACTCGATATATATTATAGAATTATGGAACATGAAATATCCAGGACCTAGATTCAGGAAGCTCCGTGTATTTCTTCGTAAGTGGGTTTGCTACGAAGGTTCCTAAGTGTGCCCTAAGAAGATGCTTAGGTGCAATTCAATAAGGTGCACTTAGGAAGAATTTTGTTGGTTCACCTGCGTGCCGATAGAGTCACTACTGTGTTTCGTTTGGCCAATCAGAGAGCAGCAACATTCTTCATATTGAAGATTTAGCGCTGGCTTATCGGAGCTCTACTGCCTCCTATTTACGTCGAATTTTCTTATAAAATTAGTATATTTCGAAGTAAAACAATGTTTTTTTTCAACTTCTACACCACACACCGACATTGTAGTAAACAAATATGTTACATTTGTTGTTTACCTACGTAATTCTAAGAGATACTGTGTAGCTGTCCTTGTTGCTCGGAAGATGCGCTGACAATTGTATATATTTACTGAATTTACCACCCAAGGCCACTAACTATGTAGTGGTGCCTCGAAGAGGACAGAAAGCCGGCGGCTTGTTAAAGGGCCCGCCAATTGTCTTAATGATATTTTTGAGCTGGAATTTGGCATTTACGGCTTCAGCGGGTAGGCGGTTCCATGGGTTTATAGCCCTCTTGGTGGAAAAAAAAACATCTGTTTTCAGTCCTACTTGAGAGAACATACTCTCCAACACCATATCTGTGATTGCCCTGTTATCAGTGACTTCATACCAAATGGTATGAGGTATTTTGAGCTCTGTAATTACTTCATACACTCAGGAATATTGGAAGATATTCTTGTGCTGCACCCAGATTTTGCCAGTGGAGGCTAATAGATCAGCATTAAGTATTTTGTTCTCTCCTAATTCCATGTATGACTGGCCATCCTGTGAGGTGAGGATGTTGGATGAGCTTGTAGCTGGTTTTTGATCTACACTGTGTGGTCCTTTATACAGAATAGGGAAGCAGCACATTGCTGTGTATACCTAAACATGTTTAAAAATACATTGTTTGAGAGGAGTCTTGTAGAAACTGGTAAGAGTAATTATAATATAATGTTTCCATGATTCAGTGCTTACCTCTTGTGAAAATTGAGAAGAGTTGTTTAGTCAGAGTTGATTTATTTTTTGTATTGAGGCTGGTATTTTCTAAATTGATTCCATGTACAGTATGTCTAACCATCCTGTGAGATGGGAGTATTAGATAAACTTATAGCTAGTTTTGTATCTACACTGTGTAATATTCCATATAGAATAGGGTAGCAGCACATTGCTGTGTATACCTAATCTTCTTAATAAAAAAATCAGTAATAAAGATTTTAAATTATAGTTTGTATTATTACAAATACAGTACTGTATTATCCTTATTAAATCATGTTGACAATGGATCATTAAGATCTCATGTTGATATGTAATAGTCATATTTCTTTTGAACTGCTAATCCATGCTAATCATTCATTAAATTGTGCATTATGTCTCAATTTTCACTTCCTTGGATATACTGTACAGTACAAAAAGATAGGATAAAAATAAACCAGTAATATTTCTTTCATTATATTTTTCATTTAAATAACTGCATCAATATTTTTACAGCTGACAGGATTTGTTTTACCATACAGGTGCATTATTTGTTAAAAAAAAATTGGTTTATTGTTACACAATGGTGCTACATAGCCTTCCCAGCTTGGTGCCTTCTTTTAATACTTACTGATTAAAAAATAATAATAAATACATTTTATTCAGGAAAGTGCATACAGTTGATTTACAAACATAATGTTGGATCCCTTGGTTCCCTTGATAATGTTGACATAATGTTAACATTATCAGTTGATAATGATAACATAATGTTGGATCCCTGGGTCCCTTGATTTGTAGAGCACTTCTAGTTTGGTTACACACAGCCAAATTGTGTAACAGGAAGAGGTCTTGGACACAAATTTGTTCATGCTAAATGTAAAGGAATCAGCTGAGTATTCCTCAAATAAAATAAGTTGCCTCAGCTTATAAGGTAAATAAAATAACATTTCTCAAATAAGTAGCTGCCGCACCTCACTGCCTTACTGCTACATAGCCTTCCCGGCATGGTGCCTTCTTTTGATAATTACTTGTTCCACACCCAAATTGTATAACAGGAAGAGGTCTTGGACCCCTACTTCCCTCTCTCTTTTTTTATAGTCTATATAGTCATAATTATAGCATTAAGTATTCAATGAATAAAGTTTTTGACATTTTTACCCTTTTCCTTACCTAACATCATTTGTGCAGTATATTTTTATTTTATGTCTCACCAGATTTAATTTCAAAATAAAACCAAACTAAATAAATTAGAAAAGGGTATGTATAGCTAAGTACACCCTTACTACTAGGTGAACAGGGGCATTTGGTGATAGTAAATGATCCCATCAGGTAGGACTCATCACCTTCTCTCATATTTCATGTTCAACAGTGTTTATTTACTTAATAACTACGGGTATAATATCTTGCTATTATAAAACTAATTCTACTATCATACAAGACATATATACTTTAAGTTTCAAGCAGAGAATGCATATATAACTAACACGAAGGACTCCTCTTCACTAGATTCAATTTTTATAATCTTTTGTTTATGTTCCAAAATCTTAAAATCGATCCCAGTGTTATGTAGTAGAGAAAAATTGAGTTATATCCAGTTTACGTAAAGCTACGAGTGGTCGAAACCACACTTAAATCCCGGAATGAACTTACGAAGGTTTTTCCACTTAGTGTAGCTACTTGAATACCGACGTAGCCGCCACGAAGACGTTAAGAAGGAAAACATTCTTAGCTAAGAGGAAAAACCTTCGTAAGTACCTTCCTGAATCCGGAACACGAACAGAACCCCCTTCCATCCAATCACAGATCCTCCCTCCCACTCTATCCCAGGGACAACGAGGGCAACTGAGGCTGGACAGAAGAGTCAGCTTCAGAGTAATGTACTCAAACACAGATGGGATTACAAACAAACAATGATCTTTGGGAAAGAGGACAACATGGATGTAATAGCACTCAATAAACGTAACTGTCAGGTATTATAACAAATGCATTGCTTCCTCAATGATTAAACTGTAATAAGGAAAGAGAGAAAGTAAGAAGGGTTGGAGGAAGAGGCATTGATAGACATCGCTAGAATTTCAAGGAGACTGTTATCCCAGGCTGATTACATAATAACTTAACATATAATTTGCCACTTGTTACAAGAATATATGCCAAGCATAGCATTAGTGAAACAATATTACTAATATTATTGACCATAAATATACTATTTATTACTAAATTAGGACGTAGAGTATATTAAAATTAAGTGTACACACTGGGTCATAACATTCACGCCATGACTCACCTGGTGTGGTAGTGCCATAGAGGAGCTGGGACTCACCTGGTGGTAAGAGATCCAGTGGGCGTCCCCCAGCACCATTTCGTCGTCGTCGTCCTGTGCCACTATGAATCTCACGAAGTTCGTGAAGCTTACAGAGTCTGCCAGCCTGACGCTAGGGACAAAAACGCTCCCGTAAGTAACTGTTCAAAACACACATATATGCTGCTTGTTGAATAATAATATCCTTCATTTTATTCATAGCTTATCACCTAACGGCACTATTATGTACAGTAGGAAGATGACTATAATAACGTTGCTCTTGAGGCGAAGATCTTTAAAACACATTTCGCCAGAGCATGGCTAAACCGTTTTGTTATATATAGTTAGGATGAGTACTTCGCAGATTCATTCATTGGTACTCATCTAATTGTACTCACCTAATTGTGCTTGCGGGGGTTGAGCTTTGGCTCTTTGGTCCCGCCTCTCAACTGTCAATCAACAGGTGTACAGATTCCTGAGCACTGGGCTCTATCATATCTATATTTGAAACTGTGTATGGAGTCAGCCTCCACCACATCACTTCCTAGTGCATTCCATTTATACTTACTCTGACACTGAAAAAAATCTTTCTAACGTCTCTGTGGCTCATCTGGGTACTAAGTTTCCACCTGTGTCCCCTTGTTCGTGTCCCACCCGTGGTGAAGAGTTTGTCTTTGTCCGCCCTGTCAATTCCCCTGAGAATTTTGTAGGTGGTTATCATGTCTCCCAATACTCTTCTGTTTTCCCCGGATGTGAGGTTCAGCTCCTTTAGCCCTTTCCTCGTAGCTCAATCCTCTCAGTTCCGGGACGAGCCTGGTGGCATACCGCTGAATCTTCTCTAACTTTGTCTTGTGTTTAACTAGGTATGGACTCCAGGCTGGAGCTGCATACTCCAGGATTGGTCTTACATAAGTGGTTACAGGGTTCTGAAAGATTCCTTACACAAATTTCTAAAGGCAGTTCTTATGTTGGCCAGTCTAGCTATATGCCGCNGAATACAGTAGAAAAACAAAGCAAAATTGTGGAAACGCTGACCAGCAGATAACTGAACAAAAAAGGAAATACATGCACCAAAAGATGATGATAACCACTCTTCAGAAACTGTGAGAGCATTAACTGTGTGCGAGCACACCACCTGGGGTACCACCATGTGCTCCCAGGCGGCCAGCACCCCAGGGGAGACCCCAGCAGGGGGTGTCCCAGCCCTCACACCAGCTGGGCCCACCCACCACGGCTCCCCATACCCCAGCCTCATCAACGTCGTGCGCTATGAACAGAGGTCAACTATTCCACGTAGAAACGCATAGTGCTGTCGATGAGTATTATGACGCAACCGATCCTGATAATGAACAAAGTGACACTGAGGGTGAGAACTTTAATGATGATGACGATCATGATGTTGATACCGGGTCTAATAAACTCTGTTTGAAGGAAAATAGTAGTGGAAATGATGAAAGTGATTGTGATAAAGAACAAAGTGAAACCAGTGACGCTTGTAGTGATAATGACGAAGATCAACTGGACGTGGATGCCCGCCTCGGGCCGCGCACACCACATCCCAGATGGTTCAGCCGTGACAACTTAAAGTAATGGTGACAGGTGATGTGCTGACTAAGAGGAAAAAGAAGCTGTAATAGAGCACTACAACCGGTATCGGGAGACAGTTGCTTTTATGAAACTGCAGACTGATAAGTACTAAAGAACAATGGCGGCCTCTGAATCTCATAAAAACAAGTACAGTGTCATCAAGATACTCAGTTGGAATATTGCTTCTCTTAGAAAACGGTATTCAGACCTCCATCATAAGGTTATGACTGAAGACATAGATATTGTCTGCCTCCAAGAAACCCTAACTCCCGCAGGTAAAACCCCGCAGAATTTGCCTAGTTATCAGTGTTATAATCCCAGATCAAAAAATACGTGTCTCATGTATGTTAAAAAATCCCTGCCACATGAGCCACTTCCCGCCCAACAACGAGAGGGGTTTCAATATCATGGTATCCGGGTACACGTTGGTAACTCTACACTTAATGTTTTGAATGCCTATGCACCTACTGGCCTCCTCCAGTATACTGACCTACCTAGTTTTGCACATACTGATTCTACAATATTAATTGGGGATTTAAATGCTAAACACAAACAATTAGGGGATCAACTCACAAACACCAACGGGAGAAGATTGGTGGCACTTCTCGATGCATATGGTGATGTTCAAATTATCAGTAAGAATCAACCAACGCAAATATATGGAGGTATTCTAGATAGGTGCATTGGCTTTAACCTGTCATACACAACTCATGAGACTGATATTATGGATGACTTAATGTCTGACCATTTAGCCATAACAGCTAACATACACGTGGCTAATGTTGACCTACCTGGCACTAAGCTGAGTAGACGCAGGCTAACAGTAAGGAAAGAGCAAGAAAAATTCTTTATAGACAGCATAGAACATTGGTATAACAATTATGAGCCTGAGAATGTACAACAGTTTTATGATGACCTCGTAAATAAAACCTATGAGGCCATCAAAAATAGTGAGTCACACCAAACAAAAAGACGTACTGGGAAACAGGTCAGACACAACCAGTACTATGATGATGCTAAACTGAAAGAGCTTAAATCAATTGCTAGACAGACAGGTAAAGCATATAAGAGCCTTAAACTCCTCAAATGTTAAAACTGTTTCAGGCCGCGCTTGCAGCGGCAAGGAGAGAGAATGACTGAACTGAGACAAAATGAATGGGAGGGTTTTGTTAGTGGACTTAACCTGCATACTCCCTGGGCAAAGCCTGGAAAGGCATAAACAAAATTATTGGTAAAAATAGTAGACAAGTTTCACACCCAAACCCGCAACAGAAAGCTAATCAGTTAATTGCAAAATGGGCTCAGGTTTCCAGCCTTGGAATGTTACCAGCTAGCACTAGGGAGAAATTGCAGGAGAGGTCCACAGACAGAAATTCTCTCATAAATTTCATGTTGAGCAAGCAACATGATGAATGTGATGTTCCATATACAGATTATGAATTGGATGCAGCCCTCTCCAGGGGCAGTAGCACTGCTCCTGGTGAGGACGGTATCACCTATGATTCTAAGACTCCTACATCGTGTACCGGTAACCCATTATTAGAATTGTTTAATGCCAGTTATGTCACTGGGCAGTTGCCAGTATCATGGACCACCAGTCTTACGGTACCTGTACCAAAGCCTGGCCAACCTGATGCTTTCCGTCCCATCTCACTGACCAGTTGCATGTGCAAAACCTTTGAGAGAATGGTGCTTAATAGATTATTGTATAGAGTTAAAGAGCACATGTCACCTGATATCAATGGTTTCACACATGGTAAGTGTACACAACTGTATCACAACCTTTCTCACTGTTCATGGAGATAAAAGGCACAAGTACACAACATTTCTTGATTTAAAAAATGCCTTTGATATTGCTAATAGGGAAGTGATTATGTACGAATTAGCGAGAATGGATATAGGGGGACATTTATTACAATGGATACGAGGCTATCTTACCAACCGGAAGTCCTCTGCACTGTTCCAAGGCTACAAGAGTGAAACTAAAGTAATGCAACTAGGCACCCCACAAGGAGGAGTACTTAGTCCTACCTTGTTTAATGTTCTAATTAATGCTTACTAAAATCAATTCCAACTAGACAGGCAAACATCACTATCAGCTATGCAGATGACATCCTTGTGCATACTAAAACCCACCGCGAAATGCAAACAGTCTTAAATTGTATACATACAGCTTGTGAGAGCCTTGGTCTTGTAATCAACGCTGCTAAAACTAAGGTATTTAACAGACAAATTGGCAACCGCAAAAGTGGACCACGAAAACTCAAGATAGATAATATACCATTAGACTATGTCTCTTCTTTCAAATACCTTGGAGTCTATGTCCCTTGTACCTCAACTGCAGTCAATAAGTTACATCAACAATGTAGAGACAGACTCAAGGCTCTCAGAACTGTAGTGGGGTACAGCCCAAAATATGGTGTTAATATTAGAATAGCAAGAATGATGTATTTAGCGTATATAAGGTCTTGATAGACTATCATGCACCAGCTTTGGTCCTGCAAAATGGCAAAAGTATTGATAGACTTGAAAAAATGCAAAATGAAGCACTCAGAATTATACTTGGCTGTCCTATAACTACCAAAGTTCTCAACATGAGGAAAGAATTAAATATACTTAGCATTAGAGATAGAATATTTGAAATTAATCTTATGATGGGACTAAAGCTTCTGCGTGATAACAAAAACAACATTGTGTCAGTTGCTCTGTTAGAACACATACGAAATGGAACTAGCGAGTCTAAATGGATTCAAAGAACAGCCACTCATATTAAAATGATGGGACTGCACGATGTATATACAGATGAAAGAGTACAGCACTTCCTTCCACCCTGGCAGATAGTACCTTTTGACATCCTGACCCCTGCATACCCCACCAAGAAACTAATCACAAACAACCCTCATGCTCAGCTTGCTGCCAAATTAAGCACCATAGAACACATTCACAATATACAAGCTGAAAACAACATTGCACAGACCATATACACTGACGGATCACTCAATACAGCTACAGGAAGGGCAGGAAGTGCTGTTATTGCTCATCAGCCCGATGGCAGCACAATTGAAAGGAATATCCGAATTAGTAACTGGGCGTCCACTATGCAAGCCGAGTTGGTAGCGATACTGGTAGTACTCGAAATTATTGACAACACTGAAGTAGACAGCTTAATTATTTCTGACTCCCTTTCCTCACTACGAGCAATAAACAGTTTGCAATCAAGTAATAACGTGTTTGTCTTGGAAGCTATACGTAGATATATAAGAATACTTAGCAAGAGGGTAAATATAAAAATGTTGTGGATTCCTTCTCACATTGGCCTGCAGGAACATGACAAAGTTGACGACCTTGCTAAGGCTGCAGTAAATAAAGACAGTATTGAACGGAATCTTGAATTATCAAATAGGTCCCTTAAAAATGTCATTAGACGAGAACTCCTGGATGAATTTGAAGAAAGTAGAACTGTGCAAACTGGAACTAGCAGGTCCATTGTTCATCACAATGAAATGTGTGAAGTAAAACATGTGTATGGAGCAAGTAACAAAGTCAGTAGACTAACAGATGTTGTCACAGCTCGTATAAGACTTGGCTACAGGTATCTCTGGCAGTTCGGCTTGTATAGGGATCTAGATGAAGTAAAGTGTAAAGTGTGTGGACAAAGACAGGGACACACACTCGAACACTATATCTTGGATTGTAGTAAAATTGAGCCATTTAGAGATAAATCTAAGCTCACTTGTATGATATGGCAACCTATCTTATTACCATGGATAAATTACCTGAAATCCTTGCACGGTATCCATATTTCGCTTCCAGTAGATAAACGACATATGAGATTCATAAACAAGTAGTGTACTGTGAGGACTAATAATAAACAGAAGCTCCCTATGACTCTGTAATGTCCCCATTGGTCAAACTATTATGTATTAGCGATAAGACCTACCATTAATGTATGATGACTTACTGTAAATATGTAGCTCTTGAAATAGCACTTACTCTGTAACTAGCTGACATTGTAACTATAAGGTGTGAATGATAGATGTAATTGTTAATGTAATAATCTAAGATGAGGTCTGATAAAGACCTTTTGTGCCCTCTGTAATGCTTTTGCGCTACCGCTCACAGGATGAGTATGGGGTGCACAATAAACAAGCCGCCTTCGGCGGCAACAATCAAAATCAAGCTTGTAATGAATACACGCGTGGGAGAAGGTAGGGTGGGCCTCACCGCAACTGAGGCAGCGATCCTGGGGAGAAGTGCACTCCAGCTTAGAGTGACCTCCGGCACCAGCAAGAATGACAGAGGGCGGAAAGATCCTACCATCAAAGGTAATCTTCACAACCCGAACGGGTTGACGGCGACGACCACGAGGGGGGGACGAGTAAACGAGTCTACCTGGAGGACAGAATGGCCCTGGGCTTCAAGGATATGCCGAATATCTTTGTGGCAGTCCTGTAGATTCCGAACGCCGGTTGCAACATGGAATGGGAGGAGAATAGTGCCCACACTGGCATTCAATCGAGCATTCTTGGAGACCCGAACAGGGGTCTCACCAAGGCAGGATAAGGCAGCCAAGCGGGAGGCTGCATCCTGAGAAGGAGCAGCAACAACACCGAGATTTGTGGGGATGAAGGTAATAGGAAGATGTTGATTCAGTGGATGAAGGCATCCACTGAATCAACAAGGTGCCTATGGAGGAAGGAATTGTCAGGAGGCGAAGAATCACGAGGGGAGGAGATCAAAGTATTTGGCCCACGAAGTAAGACCAAACAAGGCTTGATACACATCAGTACGGGAAGGAATCAAGCGAGTGCGATCGGGGCGAGAATGGCATTTAGAACCCCCAGAGAGAGAGGGGTTAAAAAGCGCAGTAGTCACAACTAGAGACTTAACCGTGCCAGGATATTAGGTAGTCACCACTGGGGGCTTGGGGCTCGACCCAACCACAGAGGAGGGAAGGGAGTAGTCAGGAGGGTCAAAGGAGGAGCTAGGTCGGGGCCCAATGCAGCAGGAGCTACAGATCCTGGTCTTCCAACACAGTCCGACTCGGGGTCTTGGTTGCCTGAACCTGAGAAGGTAAAAGAGGAAAAGATTGCAACAAAGAGACGATATGCAAGACGTGCATTCACGGAAGTGCCCCTACATCCACCACGGAACCACAATTAGAGACAGGATACCCAACAACATGTTGCTGACCTTGCTGGGGCCCCCAGGGGTGCGTCGAGAGTATACACCCCACAAACGCCACCTTAAGAACTATCAGTCCGTCGAGATTGGGTTCAGTGACAAAAGGGGGATTGTCAATAAAAGGTTCCCCTCGCTCGAGACGTTGGGTTCTACAGGTACAAGAGTATGCCTCCTCAAACACCCGGGCGTCAAAACAAAAGGAGGCCAAAAGAATTGTCAAAACAGGCACAAGGTCAGCGGGAAATGGCAACGAGAAAGGAGAAGAGGAGAGGAGAAAAACGAAACAAAAGGAAAAGTTGTCCAGTATAATTCGAGAGGACAGCAGCAGGAGCACAAGGCTACAAAAGGACAGAGGACTGTCTTAATGAGCATCATACTCCGGCAGCCGCCCATCAAGCCCCCTCAAGGCAACAACGAGCTGGACAGGGAGGGGAGGCCAAAAACCGAATGCAGCAACCAGTACAACACAAGAAATGCGTAATAACAGTATGTTGAACCACAGATCACATGTGAGTCACAAAGGACATGTGTGGGATAATCCTAGCAGGCATTTATTTGTTTTTATTCTTTGTAAATAATTATTTTCTATGTTGATCAATCCACATACTAGAAAATAAAGGGACGGACCGAAACGTCGTCGTCCCTTCATTTTCTAGTGTGTGAATTGGACAATATACTTCAGCCACGTTATTGTGACTCATCGCCTGCCTTTATTTTCTATTTTCTTTGTTTACTTCAATATTTATGACTCTAAGTGGACTGTATATTTGATTCAGCCTGCCAGAATTTATCTGCACATAGTTTGAAAGGATGTTTACAGCTTATATCTCAATGGGGTTGTTATATAATAAGCTATAAACATTTACCTTATCATCATATAAATTATAACATAATATATAATAATTACATTTATCTACTGTGTTAATATAAAGGAATGTGAGGCCTTAGCTGTGATGTTACTGTGACCTGATTAGGCTGTGATTACATCAAATTAGGATGTGGTCCATTTAGTCTAGTTATAAAATGGCGGCTGGCACTCAGGTGGCGTCTAAGGGGAAGCTAGTGTATGGAAACGTCACAGATTATGTTGAACAGCTCACCTTCTCAGTAACTTCCTCCCTTGAACCATGCTTGTGAATAAATTACAGAGAACTAAACTACATTCACAAGTGTATTATATAACAAGGAATGAATGGTATGAATAAAACCCAGGCTTAGCCTTGATTTGGGTTGCTGGTACATCATAACCGGTAAACGTGTAAACAAATTATAACGGCCATGTTACGAACCCAAGTTCCTCATCAGAGCACAGAACAGTGACGTCAACGCCATCTGTGAGTCCGCTCCCGAAACCCACCACGAAATGGACGACGCCATCTAGTGGTGACAGGAATATGCCAGCTCGACATGCTAGATTCTTGTCCTGGTAGCTCGTGAGGTAGCTAATGCTGATCTCTGGCGAGGTGGTGCTCAGAACATCAGCGCATCGATTGAGCTAAAAGCTGTACGTTTGTATATAAGCCAGTAAGTGATGTTTCCTAGTGGTTCCCATGTAGTGTCCCAGTACTGATGACGTGTCTGCTTTCACAGAGTCAACATAGGGCTGCTGTGAAGCAGGAAGAGTCAGTCTATCCAAGGCAGCCAAGGTATCTTTACCAGTCTGCTCTGCAGAAGCAGTGAGCCGCCGCCGGACGAGAACTGTAGAGTGTTCAACTGTCTGCCTGAGAAGTGGCAGTGACGGGATTCACCGTACCTGGGGCTGGCTGGTGGAAGAGACGGCCGACTGTGGTGCCGAACGAGGAGAGTAACCAGCAAGTTAGACTAGGCTCCTGCCTAGGGCTCGCAACCCTAGTATTCGTCGTGAAGTGGCCTAACAGCGTGAGGCTGATTGGTACCTGCCAGCTACAGGCTGGACTGTGGTTGTAGGCCTTCACGACGAGGCACCCAGCGGAATTGTGATTTGGCTGACCTGTGGCCAGGGTAGATTCATTGTGGTTTCCTGGTACTTGCAGAGGGTAGTGCCGCAGAATAGGAAACCAGGCAAGACTGCACGAAGTGAGCTTCGCCAAGTGTTCAGCGTCTTCAGAGTGAGACGATGATGTACATTGT
The DNA here is from genome assembly GCA_020271785.1 of Procambarus virginalis. Classification (NCBI taxonomy): domain Eukaryota; kingdom Metazoa; phylum Arthropoda; class Malacostraca; order Decapoda; family Cambaridae; genus Procambarus; species Procambarus virginalis. The sequence goes on along the minus strand of WNGS01069050.1, from coordinate 19,554 downwards.
GTAGTGATATTTCCCGTTTATGACTTTTATATATTTATGGTGGTGGGAAGACTAATTATACATGGTGACGAACTTTATACCATGATCGAATTTTATGTCTCGTTTGTTTCGCCAACAGATCGCCGACCTCAGAATCAGACAGATTACATCCAGTGCCTACCATCCCGAGTCGCAAGGAGCTTTGGAGCGTTTCCACCAGACGCTGAAGGGCATGCTTAGGAAATTTTGCTATGACCGGCAGAGTAAGTGGGTTGAAGACCTACCCTACCTCCTATTTGCGGTAAGATCAGCACCTAATGAATCGCTCGGAATCTCCCCATTCGAAATGATTTCGGGCCACTTTGTGAGAGGTCCCTTGGAAGTGGCACGAGACCATTGGCTGGACGAAGAGACCGACGTAGACGTTGTGGACTGGCTGTCTACTAATAAAGGCAGGTTGTTCTCTGCTTGGGAGGTGGCAAAGAAAACCTTAGTGAATACTCAGACCACCACCAAGAGCAGGTATGATCAGAGGACCAAACAAGGATTTTCTAGTAGGAGATCTAGTCTTGGTATGTACTCCCACAGTGACCAGAAGTTTGAGTGCTAAATTTGTAGGTCCTTACCAGGTCTTAAGAAAGGTTACTAGTCACAACTACATTCTCAACACTCCAGACCGCAGAAAGAAGGAAACGTTAGTTCATGTTAACATGATGAAAAAATATGAGGGCAAGGATACGCTTCCAATAACCATGGTGAAAACTAAAGATGACATTGAGGAGGATGAGAATGTACTAACTAACTCAGAGATTTTATGTAATTTGCAGACAAAATTGACACATGTGACCGAAGGAGATCATCCATCATTAGTGAAAATGATCCGGAGATACAAGACGATCTTCAGAGATGTTCCAGAACTAACATCTGTCCTACAGCATGATGTTGTGCTGGATGATGGAGTCAAGCCTATAAAGCAACACCCCTACCGACTCAATCCCCTGAAGAAAAACGTGGTGAAGAATGAGGTGGAATATATGTTACAACACCATCTGATAGCCCCAAGCACGAGCCCATGGTCATCCCCGGTACTACTAGTGCCCAAACATGGTAAGAGATACCGTTTCTGTATTGATTATTGCCAGGTGAATAAGGTCACAGTAGCTGATACCTATCCTCTCCCCAGAGTAGAGGAATATCTTGATGCCATAGGCAAAGCTAGCTACCTGACTAAATTTAACCTATTTAAGGGCTATTGGCAAGTTCCCCTCACGGAGAGGGCCAAACCCATCTCTGCGTTCGTGACTCCCGACGGCCTGTTTGAATGTCAGGTGATGCCGTTTGGGATGAAAAACGCAGCGTCCACCTTCCAGAGGCTGATGGGTATTGTGTTGCGCGACGTATAAAACACCTTGGTCTACATCGATGATGTATTGATATCTGATGTAAATTGGCAGGACCACCTACGTCACATAGAGGACTTCTTCGAGGCCGTGCTCCAGTCAGGGTTGGTAGTCAACCTGCACAAATCTGAGTTTGCCAAAACCTCTGTTTTCTTTTTAGGTCATAAGGTGGGAGGAGGATGGATTGCGCCAAAGGCCAGCAAGGTAGAGGAAATCGTCCAATACCCTACACCAGCCACCAGGAAGGACATCTTGCATTTCCTTGGCATGGCTGGTTTCTACCGTAAGTTTGTCCCAAACTTTTCGTCTATCGCCGCTCCCCTGACAAATCTTTTGAGGAAGGGTGTGACACTGTTGTGGGATGAACACTGCCAGGAAGCCTTTGAAAGCCTCAAGGCGATTCTAATCTCTTCTCCAATCCTCAGGTCCCCGAGTTTTGAGGATAGATTTATCCTAACTGTCGACACTTCCGACTATGGCCTGGAAGCGCCGTATTATCTCGGACGGATGAAAAAGGAATGGAACATCCTATAGCCTACTATTCTAAGAAGTTTACCCCCAGTCAGCTCAACTATTCCGTCATAGAAAAAGAGACGTTGGCTTTAATCAGTTCAGTCCAACACTTTGAGGTGTACCTAACTAGTAATAGCCATCCTATCCTAGTACGAACTGACCACAACCCTCTAAAGTTTCTTGCCCAGTTTAAGCAGAAGAATCTTCGACTCACCAGATGGAGTCTACATCTTGAACAATATCCCCTCCAGATTGAGCACATCAAAGGAGCGGATAACGTTGTAGCTGATGCGCTGTCATGCATCTGAACAACTGATTAATTTGGTTTGTTTCCTTTTTTTTTTAAACCCAAACCAAATTCCTTTTGGTGGGGAGGTGTTACGATCCCAAGTTCCTCGTCAGAGCACAGAGCAGTGACGTCAACGCCATCTGTGAGTCCGCTCTCGAAACCCCCCATGAAATGGACGACGCCATCTAGTGGTGACAGGAATATGCCAGCTCGACATGCTAGATTCTTGTCCTGGTAGCTCGTGAGGTAGCTAGTGCTGACCTCTGGTGAGGTGGTGCTCAGAACATCAGCGCCATCTATTGAGCTAGAAGCTGTACGTTTGTATATAAGCCAGTAAGTGATGTTTCTTAGTGGTTCCCATGTAGTGTCCCAGTACTGATGACGTGTCTGCTTTCACAGAGTCAACATAGGGCTGCTGTGATGCAGGAAGAGTCAGTCTACCCAGGGCAGCCAAGGTCTCTTCACCAGTCTGCTTTGCAGAAGCAGTGAACCGCCGCCGGACGAGAACTGTAGAGTGTTCAACTGTCTGCCTGAGAAGTGGCAGTGACGGGATTTGCCGTACCTGGGGCTGGCTGGTGGAAGAGACGGCCGACTGTGGTGCCGAATGAGGAGAGTAACCAGCAAGTTAGACTAGGCTCTTGCCTAGGGCTCGCAACCGTAATATTCGTCCTGAAGTGGCCTAACAGCGTGAGGCTGATTGGTACCTGCCAGCTACAGGCTGGACTGTGGTTGTGGGCCTTCACGATGAGGCACCCAGCGGAATTGTGATTTGGCTGGCCTGTGGCCAGGGTAGGTTCATCGTGGTTTCCTGGTACTTGCAGAGGGTAGTGCCGCGGAATAGGAAACCAGGCAAGACTGCACGAAGTGAGCTTCGCCAAGTGTTCAGCATCTTCAGAGTGAGACGATGATGTACATTGTGTAGTGATATTTTCCGTTTATGACTTTTATATATCTATGGTGGTGGGAAGACTAATTATACATGGTATAAAGTGACGAACTTGAGTATTTAATGTACCTCCCCTTTTTATTTTACTTGCATTATGGAGCTCACCCCTTGAAAGCCTCTACTAACTTGGGGCTGGATACCCAAACTCTAATACCATCAGAAAAGAACCCGGTTGCGTCCCATTAGGGCCGTAACAGGCCATTACTATCATATACACTACTTGGTTTACCGGATACAATACTTCTCATGGTTGATGTAGAGATCCCTGGATCACTGTTGGGCAGTCTCATTTCACATCTTTGTAGTGCTGCGAATGCGAGCCTCAAGGAGACATTCGTCCTTCCTCTATTTTGATTCTGCGACAAAGACTTGCCTGCCCCTCCTTTGAGGTGGCGTTCCAATAATGTTTTGTTACAATACTCTGGTGGTGCCTACTCTGTCTTAAGGACTAGGGAGGCAAGCTATAATTTCTGGTGCATGGTATAATTATTCAGTCCTAGTTAATACTATTTTATTAAGTATAAACACTCGACTGTTGTTTTAAAGAATACTTGTGGAGTTTAAATATATGTGTGTGAATAGACGTCTTGTTGTGATGATGTCACGAAAAACTCCCATTTTCCTTAAATTAGTAATGGCTAACTATAGAATGTTGATATATGTGTCAGATTTCCGACATAATTCTGGGGAGGGGGGCGAAATAAGAGTCGAAGTCCCTGTAAGGACTGCAAACACTTTATTCCTCGCCCTCAGAATTATAGAGTTTCATTAATTTGAGCTTGTACTGTCGTGCAGCAGTCTGTTCTGGACGTATGTGCCGTATTGGTGTTTCGGGTGATGGAAGTCGTTGAGCGTCTTCTTTTCCTACCAGTTATAAAGTAAATAATTTCTCTAATGTTTTGAGAGTAGTGTTGCCTCAGCACTTTACTTTCACTATTCTCAAGATGCCCTGACGGTCTGGATGAACAGAGACCATTTCGCCTTTCTCTGATAAGGAAGGACTGGAGTTTTGATGGAAATTCCTGGCAGTGACGGGTTCAGAGATTACATAACAGGAACTATAACAGGAACTATATATGGATGGACCTAAGATAATAGTGGCAGTCATTTACAACCCTCCCCTAAATGACACAAGACCCAGACATGAGTTTGATAGGAACAACATGGCAACCAGTAATATAATAGAGAGAGCAACTTCAATTGCCTGCAGGAATGACTCAAGACTCTTAATCATGGGCGATTTCAAACATGGAAAAATGCACTGGGAGAATGGGGACCCACACAGTTGTGCAGATACACAAAGAGCCAAACTCTTGGAAGTGGCAACAAGGAACTTTCTGATCCAGCACGTCAAGGAACCCACAAGAATGAGAGACAATAACGAACAGCTATACTCGACCTGATATTCACTCTGAGTCAGAAATTAGGGATGTCAAAGTTGAAGCGTCCATAGGAATGAGTGACCACAGTGTATTGATATTTGAGTACTTGGTGGAGGTAGGGATAACCTATCCAAGGTTGGGATAGGAAGGGAAAAGACTAAATTACTAAAGAAGAAAATATGACGAGATGAGGAACTTCCTAAGGGGACTACCATAGGAAACAGAACTTAGAGACAAGACTGTACAGGATATGATGGATCATGTCACCCAGAAGTGTTAGGAAGCTGCAGACAGGTTTATCCAGGTCCAAAAGGAGAAAAACGAAAAGCAACAGAAGAATCCATGGTTCAACCAGGAATGTAAGGTAGCGAAACAACTGAATAAAAGCACATGGAGAAACTACAGAAATAACAGAACACCAGAGAGCAGGGAGAGTTACCAGAGGGGCCAGAAATGAGTACCTCAGAGTGAGGAGGGAAGCAGAGAGACAGTATGAAAATTACATCGCGAGTAAAGTCAAGACCCAACCAAAACTGCTGCACAGTCACATCAGGAGAAAAACAGCAGTGAAGGAACAAGTGATGAAGCTCAGAAAAGGGGGGGGGGAACAGACACACAGAGAATGACAAGGAGGTGTGTTGAAGAACTCGACATGAGATTCCAAGAGGTCTTCACAAATGAATAAGGAGAAGCCTCTGAAATAAATGAGGAGGAGGTAAACCTACCGGAAAGTTGGAAGACAGCTAACGTGGTCCCAATATACAAAGAGGGTGACAGGTAGGAAGCACTGAATTACAGGTCAGTTTTCCTAACTTGTATACCATGCAAGGTGATGGAGAAGATAGTGAGGAAAAAGCTCGTAGAGCATCTGGAGGGTAATAGCTTTGTAACACACCACCAACATGGGTTCAGAGATGGCAAATCGTGCCTCACAGGTTAATAGAATTCTATGACTAGGCACAAAAATTAGGCAAGAAAGAGAAGGGTGCGCAGACTGCAGTTTCTTGGACTGCCAGAAAGCCTTTGATGCAGTACCCCATAAAAGGCTGTTAAAAAAGTTGGAGCAACAGGCAGGAGTAAAAGGGAAGGTGCTACAGTGGATAATGGAGTATTTAAGCAACAGGAAACAGTGTTAAAATGTCACCAGCGGAGTCCCTCAAGGCTCTGTACTTGGACCCATTTTGTTTCTTATATATGTAAACGATCTTCCAGAGGGTATCGACTCATTCTTCTCAATGTTTGCTAATGATGCAAAAATTATGAGTAAATCAAGACAGATGATGATAGACAGAGACTACAGGACGACCTAGACAGGCTGGAGGAATGGTCTAGAAAATGGCTATTAAAGTTCAACTCAGGAAAGTGCAAAGTAATGAAATTAGGCGAAAGGAGCAGAAGGCTGAACACAAGGTACCATCTGGGAGGTGAAATCCTACAAGAGTCAATTTGAGAGAAATATCTGGGGGTTGATATCACACCAAACCTGTCTCCTGAGCCCCACATCAAAAAGATATCATCAGCGGCATATGCTAGACTGGCCAACATAAGAACTTCCTTTAGAAGCTTATGTAAGGAATCGTTCAGGACCCTGTATACCACTTATGTCACACTAATCCTGGAATATGCAGCTCCAGCTTGGACTCCATATTTGGTTACACAAGACAACGTTAGGGAAGATTCAGCGGTATGCCACCTGACTAGTTACGGGTATGAGCTACGAGGAAAGGCTAAAAGAGCTGAAACTCACGTCCCTGGAAGACAAGAGACTAAAGGGAGACATGATAACCACCTACAAAATTCTCAGGGGGAACTGACAAGGTGGACAAATACAAATTCTTTAGCGTGGGTGGAACACGAACAAGTGGGCACAGGTGGAAACTTAGTACCCAGATGAGCCACAGAGACATTAGAAAGAACCTTTTTAGCGTCAGTGTAGTTAGTAAATGGAATGCATTAGGCAGAGATGTGGTGGAAGCTAACTCCATACACAGTTTCAAATGTTGATATGATAGAGCCCAGTAGGCTCAGGAATCTGTACACCAGTTGATTGACAGTTGAGAGGCGGGACCAAAGAGCCAAAGCTCAACCCCCGCAAGCACAAATAGGTGAGTACAAATAGGTGAGTACTGACTCACACATAAGGAGATGGAAGAGAATGGGGAAGCCACAGGCTTTGGCTCTTTATTCTCAACAACTTTTAGGGGTTGGGGAACCCTCTACCAGCAGACCAGGATCCCCAGAGAGGATTGTAACAGAAGCCACCCACCATATCACCCCACAACATTCCTCCCACAACCACCACCTATGCCTCCCCAGCCCTTAGTGGTCCTCTCCAGCCTATGCCCTCGCTGTTCCTTTACCCAACCCCCCTTTCCCTGTTCCCCACCTATATATCAGTTCCCCACCCCTCCCAGTACCCCAACTCAATGCTCCCCTGTTGCCAAACCAATTTCCTACTGTTTCCCCGCCCCATGCCCTCCCTGCTCCCCCACCCAAATCCCAAACCGTTCCAGCCCATCTTTCCTGACTCTCCCAACACCCTTACCTTAGACTCTTCAAGCCACCATTCCAGGACCTAGATTCAGGAAGCTCCGTGTATTTCTTNTATATTATTATATATATATATATATATAATATATATATATATTGTGACGATAATCTCTTATCAGAGATTTAGCCTGCTATTTCTGCGAATCACGCCTGTCCTCATCAATATACAAGATACGTTTTGTAGTGGCTAAACGTACATATGTTAGCCACCGTACCAGCAACTCCCTCCTTCCCCCCCACTGCTGCACCTGGTCGACGCCCCGAACCCTTCAACGGCCTAACTAGCGACTTGCGACCATCCAGCTTCCTCATTGGCCGCCAACCAACACTCCACTCCGGCTCCCCGCCAATCACAAGACCTCACCAGTTATTGTTGGAGTCCCTTGCGTTTCTGCAGCCAGAATATTGGTGCTCGCAAGCTGTGAACTCCTAAGTGACTCACTCTGTGTGGTCAAATAGAGGTTCATAGTTAGTGCATATATTCCAGCATTCATATTTACTTTTGTATATCAATTCTCCTCCCCATTAACGTAATCTATTTTCATGTTTATATTGTGTTTATATTTTTGCCAGTAAGCCAAGATTTTGCATTTATTTCAATTTGTGTTTTTTATTGTTATTAAAATCCATATTTTTTATTATTGCTTTTAGTCTTTCCAACCTTACCACAGATTACCAAATCACGCAGTCATTCTTTTTTTTTTCTCTTTTTTTCCTTTTCTTTTTTTATATATTATATGTGCCCAGCACTGACACCTGCTAGTGGAAGACTGCCGACCACCAGTTCCAACTCGTTACCGTCACAATAATATATATATATATATAAGATAGAGAATATATATATATATATAGATATATATAATATATATAGAGAATAGAGGAGAAAGATATATAAAATATATATATATATATATATAATATATATATATATATATATAATATATATATATATATATATATGATATATATAAATATATATGTATATAAATATATATGTATATATATTGTAGCGAGTAATCCTTATACTCGCTCATTATCTCATTATCTTAATGCATTACTAATCACATAAGACACAATCCTTTCCCCAAATTACAGGTAATACTCTTCTCACTTGTTGGAGGGAGCTGAGGTGTAATCACCATATAACCCAGCGATGTGAGAACATAACACAAACGTATGTTACATTGGTGTCCCCTGAGAGTTTCGACGATACCCGGCCACGATGGACTACAACATGGACTCTCACTGGACCTTCACTCCTATTGTTGCTTGCTGTGGACCGCTGCCACCTGTCACGGAACGCTGCCAATACCCTCGCCACAGCTATGATTTTCACCGCGATCGTCTCTGCATTTTCATCAACTACAGCTTCCTCACAGCGAGCGTTATTTACTCATCTGACAGTTTCATCAGCAACTACATCATGTGGGATCTACAGCCTGTCCTGCCGACTCTCCGTCGCTGCTTGTTCTACAGGGATGCCCACGACAGCTGCTCTTTCGTCAGATTCATCTACACGTACACTGCATTCTGATACTCTGCCGACTCAAGCATCTTGGACCTACAGCTTGCGTTTCCGACTCTTCGTCGCCTCCAGGACAATTCAGCTCTAGCAGTGCTTCCCTCGTTGTCCTTACTACGTGCCTACATTACCTCCTATTGTCCTGGTGCCCGAGCCCATCCGCCCCGGATCTAAATGCTCCACCAGCGACCCAAGACGCAACAATCATGCACATTCTTCTCTCCTGCTGCATCGAGCTTGTCCACACACTGCCTGCATCTTTTGGTACCGGACTACATGTTCCACAACGACCACGTATTTTTTGTTATATTGTTTTCTTCCATTTCCTGGCAGGGGGAGTCCTGTAGCGAGTAATCCTTATACTCGCTCCATTATCTCATTATCTTAATGCATTACTAATCACACAAGCTACAATCCTTTCCCCAATTACAGGTAATACTCTTCTCACCTTGTTGGAGGGAGCTGAGGTGTAATCACCATATAACCCAGGGATGTGAGAACATAACACAAACGTACGATACAATATATATATATATATATATATATATATATATATATATATATATATATATATATATAATATGTCGTACCTAGTAGCCAGAACTCACTTTTTGGCCTACTATGCAAGGCCCGATTTGCCTAATAAGCCAAGTTTTCCTGAATTAATATATTTTCTCTAATTTTTTTCTTATGAAATGATAAAGCTACCCATTTCATTATGTATGAGGTCAATTTTTTTCATTGGAGTTAAAATTAACGTAGATATATGACCGAACCTAACCAACCCTACCTAACCTAACCTAACCTATCTTTATAGGTTAGGTTAGGTTAGGTAGCCGAAAAAGTTAGGTTAGGTTAGGTTAGGTAGGTTAGGTAGTCAAAAAACAATTAATTCATGAAAATTTGGCTTATTAGGCAAATCGGGCCTTGCATAGTAGGCTGAGAAGTGCGTTCTGGCTACTAGGTACGACATATATATATATATATATGTATATATATATATATATATATATATATATATATATATATATATATATATATATATATATGTCGTACCTAGTAGCCAGAACGCACTTCTCAGCCTACTATGCAAGGCCCGATTTGCCTAATAAGCCAAGTTTTCATGCATTAATATATTTTCTCTAATTTTTTTATTATGAAATGATAAAGCTACCCATTTCATTATGTATGAGGTCAATTTTTTTGTATTGGAGTTAAAATTAACGTAGATATATGACCGAACCTAACCAACCCTACCTAACTACCGTAACCTATCTTTATAGGTTAGGTTAAGTTAGGTAGCCGAAAAAGTTAGGTTAGGTTAGGTTAGGTAGGTTAGGTAGTCAAAAAACAATTAATTCATGAAAATTTGGCTTATTAGGCAAATCGGGCCTTGCAGAGTAGGCTGAGAAGTGCGTTCTGGCTACTAGGTACGACATATATATATATATATATATATATGTATATATATATATATATATATATATATATATATATATATATATATATATATATATATATATATATATATATATATACAGAGAGCTAGGCGAAGCAGACGAGGAAGCAGGACAACCATAATTGAGTTTAGACAGGACAAGAGAGGAATGTAAAGCGAGGAGAGTGCGTCTATCCACTCCCCAAGAAGTATGGGACAACACTTGAAGGAGGGAAAGGACCTTAGAGCATTCAACTCGGAGGTAAGAGATATGGGGCGACCAAGACAAACGAGTGTCAAAAATCAACCCCAAAAGCTTAGCGGAATCCTTGTACACAATGGGGTGATAATAAGGCGACAAAGAAGGATGAAGAACGACAGGCTTCTGAGTAAAATTTCTAGCACAAGTCTTAGATGTAGATAACCTGAAGCTACGATCGGTTTCCCAAGACGACACGGCATCAATCGCAAGTTGAAGCTGGCGCTGAAGGAGAGACGAATCATTATCCCGACAGCAAGGCGTAAGATCGTCGACATAGAGAGCGGAGAAGACGCCAGAAGGAAGAGAGGAAATAAGACCATTGAGGGCAACCAGAAAAAGAGTAGTTCTCACAACACTACCTTGGGGCACACCTTCGTATTGCTGAAAAGAGGCAGAGAGAGCGGTACCACGCTTCACCCGAAAGGAACGACGAGGTTATCTTGAGATGATTTTCGGGACTTTAGTGTCCCTGCGGCCTGGTCCTCGACCAGGCCTCCACCCCCAGGAAGCAGCCCGTGACAGCTGACTAACACCCAGGTACCTATTTTACTGCTAGGTAACAGGGGCATAGGGTGAAAGAAACTCTGCCCATTGTTTCTCGCCGGCGCCTGGGATCGAACCCAGGACCACAGGATCACAAGTCCAGTGTGCTGTCCGCTCGGCCGACCGGCTCCAGCAACGAGAGAGGAAGCGTTGGAAAAAGAGAGGGAGATTACCACGAAGGCCAAAAGAATGAAGTTGAGACAGAACATGATATCGCCAAGTGGTGTCGTACACCTTTTCCAGGTCAAAAAGGACGGCAACAATGGAGGTCTTCGCTACAAAAGCAGTACGAATATAGACCTCCAAGTTCACCAGGTCATCCGTTGTGCTGCGGCACTTGCGGAAACCAAACTGAGAAGGGGAGTGATGGTGACAGTGTTCTAAGAACCACATCAGACGGACGTTAACTATACATTCAAAGAGTTTGAAGACACAACTTGTGAGGACAAAAGGGCGAAAGTCCTTAGGGAAAGTCCCAAGGACCCTGGTTTGCGAACAGGGAGGACAACGGCATCGAGCTAGTCCTCAGCAACTGACGACGACTCCCAGATCCGATTACACAGACTCAGTAAATACTGAGACGTGCACAGAGGGAGATGGCGAAGTATCTCATAATGAATGCCATCGGAGCCCGCCGCCGTAGAACTGCAGAGGACCAGGGCAGACCGAAGTTCAGAGAGAGAGAAGGGATCGTTATAAGGAAGTCGGAGACGAGTGCAGAACTCTAAAGGACGAGATTCAAGGACAGGTTTACGAAGAAGGAAAGATTGAGGAAGATGAAAACCAGAGCTAACAGAAGAAAAGTGGGAACCCAGTTCGGTAGCAACCTGCAACGGGTCCGCCAAACGAGTACCACGGAGGTGAAGGACCGGCGAGACATCCGGAACGAACTTACCCACTATCTTGCAGATACGCTTCCAAATCTGCGACAGAGGAGTTTCGGACGTAATGGTGGAGACATAAGTCATTCAACATTCACGTTTAGGCATACGGATGGCCCTACGGGCCACCGCAATAGTCTTCCGAAACAAAAGAAAAGAATCGGCCATCTGCCGGCGGCAGTGTCTCTTCCAGGCTGCACTCTTCCAGCGGACAGCCCGAGCACAGTCAGCATTCCTCCAGGTAATGCACTTCCGTGGTCCCCGAGAGGAAGAGCGAGGAATAGAGCGGAGGGCAGCGTCGAAGATAGTGTCAAGAAAAAGGAGAGAGCAAGTGAGAGGCAGAAAGGAAAATGTCAGAGAGAGTAGCACTGAGGGTAAATAGGTTCCAGCCTACCTAAGCAAACTGCCACCAAGGGAAGGAGAGGGGAGAGTGAAAAGAGAAAAAGGTAACAAGGATGGGGAAAAGGTCACTGCCATGGCGGTCATCAAGAACTCGCCACATGAAATCCAAGTAAAGAGACGACAAGCAGAGAGAAAGATCAAGAAAGGAAAGGTTGCAAGTTCGAGAGTCCAAATGAGTGGGCTCACAAGAATTCAGAGGACACAGGGAAGAAGAGAGAAAAAACGGTTCAAGAAGGCGACCCCGGGTGTTCGTCAGAACATCACCCCAAAGGGTATGACGACAATTGAAATCTCCTAGCAGGAGCACAGGCTCCAGCAAGGAGTCCAGTAGGCATTTAAGATCGGGAAGAGAAAGCGGGACACTCGGTGGACCACCATGTACCATTTCCTCACAAAGATACGGGCAACAGAACAATGGAGAGGCGATGGAAAAAGTAAGAGGACTAAGGGAACATCAGAGCGAATCAAGAGAGCAGAAGAGTTAGGAGCCCCAGCAACAGCTGGGAGGGGGTGAGGGCGAGAAAGGAATAGCCACAGAAGCGATCAGGATGAGCACCAAGCATCGCTCCTGGAGACAGACACAAAGGGGCAAAAACCGGGCAATCAGGAGTTGGAGTTCAAGGAAATTGACGTAATAACCACGAATGTTCCATTGAAGAATAGACATCGACAAGAAGAGAAAGGACAGCAACGGAGAACAACAAAAAACAAAGGTGAAAAGCGAACACACCACTTTAAAGAAGCGCAGAATCAGGGTTAGCGAAATCAGGATTAGGGGCCATGGGTAAACTGACTAAAGATGGAGGGAAGGGAGCAGGAGGACAGACCAGAGGCGGACGCGCAGGGACAGGAGGAGGAGGGGGGAACAACCGCCGAGGGTCATTGGACAGCAGCAGGAGAGGCAGAAACCAGGGAGTACACCCTCAGCAAAGGCAGCAACCGAGGGGGAAGCGGGGGCCAAAGAAACCTCCATAGCAGGAACAGGGGCGCAACCACTGAAACGGGAGGGGATGGAGCGAGAGAGGCAGAGGTAGGGGGGCGAGGAAGAAAGTGAAGCCTTCTTACCTGCCGGGGAGGAGGAAGGAGAGGAGCCAGGCGTTTGCTTCTGACTCAAAGAGACAGGCGTCCCAGCAACAATGTACTTGGCAACAGATTCAAGCATCTCAACCGGAGAAGCAGAACGAGAGCAAACACGACGGCCGTTGGGAGAGCAATGGACCTCGGCCCGCACCGACTGGCAGCTTGGAGAGCTAAGAGTCGGAGGAGAAGGATGGGAAGGAGGATCGGAGGGAGACGAGGAAGAAGACACAGGAGACATGACAGATTGGGTAGAAAGAAGGGGAACCCTAGACAGAGAACCATGAGGGGAAGACCCTTTGGGACAGAACTCAAATGAACAGAGGAGGAGGCGGTGGGCGTGTCTGGGTCTAAGGCCTGGAAATTGTTGTGAAACTGAGGAAGGCGGGAAGGACGAGGAGAGGAAGAACGCAGTACGCGAGCATAAGAGACGTTAGCATAAGGCAGGAGACGGCGAACTTGGTGCCTCCCTCAGGAAAAGACAAACGTTCCCAGTGCTTCAAGGTGAGGACGGCTGCCTCAAGCTCATCTGCTGTGCCACCACCGGTCACTCCGTCACACTCTCCTGCCTTACCCAACCACTCCAACGCCACGACTAGTAGCTCGAGTGACGCAGTTGTAGTCCCTACCACTTCATGTTGGTCGCGGGGCCCGGATCAGGCACAGATAATTAGTGAGCTTATGAATACAGTAGAAAAACAAAGCAAAATTGTGGAAACGCTGACCAAGCAGATAACTGAACAAAATAAGGAAATCATGAAGCAAAAGATGATGATAACCACTCTTCAGACAACTGTGAGAGCATTAACTGTGTGCGAGCCACACCACCCTGGGGTACCACCATGTGCTCCCAGGCGGCCAGCACCCCAGGGGAGACCCCAGCCGGGGGTGTCCCAGCCCTCACGCCGGCTGGGCCCACCCACCACGGCTCCCCATACCCCAGCCTCATCAACGTCGTGCGCTATGAACAGAGGTCAACTATTCCACGTAGAAACACATAGTGCTGTCGATGAGTATCATGACGTAACCGATCCTGATAATGAACAAAGTGACACTGAGGGTGAGAACTTTAATGATGATGACGAGCATGATGTTGATACCTGGTCTAATAAACTCTGTTTGAAGGAAAATAGTAGTGGAAATGATGAAAGTGATTGTGATAAAGAACAAAGTGAAACCAGTGACGCTTGTAGTGATAATGACGAAGATCAACTGGACGTGGATGCCCGCCTCGGGCCGCGCACACCACATCCCAGGTGGTTCAGCCGTGACAACTTTAAAGTAATGGTGACAGGTGATGTGCTGACTAAAGAGGAAAAAGAAGCTGTAATAGAGCACTACAACCGGTATCGGGAGACAGTTGCTTTTATGAAACTGCAGACTGATAAAGTACTAAAGAACAATGGCGGCCACTGAATCTCATAAAAACAAGTACAGTGTCATCAAGATACTCAGTTAGAATATTGCTTCTCTTAGAAAACGGTATTCAGACCTCCTTCATAAGGTTATGACTGAAGACATAGATATTGTCTGCCTCCAAGAAACCCTAACTCCCGCAGGTAAAACCCCGCAGAATTTGCCTAGTTATCAGTGTTATAATCCCAGAACAAAAAATACGTGTCTCATGTATGTTAAAAAATCCCTGCCACATGAGCCACTTCCCGTCCAACAACGAGAGGGTTTCAATATCATGGTATCCGGGTACACGTTGGTAACTCTACACTTAAAGTTTTGAATGCCTATGTACCTACTGGCCTCCTCCAGTATACTGACCTACCTAGTTTTGCACATACTGATTCTACAATATTAATTGGGGATTTAAATGCTAAACACAAACAATTAGGGGATCAACTCACAAACACCAACGGGAGAAGATTGGTGGCACTTCTCGATGCATATGGTGATGTTCAAATTATCAGTAAGAATCAACCAACGCAAATATATGGAGGTATTCTAGATAGGTGCATTGGCTTTAACCTGTCATACACAACTCATGAGACTGATATTATGGATGACTTAATGTCTGACCATTTAGCCATAACAGCTAACATACACGTGGCTAATGTTGACCTACCTGGCACTAAGCTGAGTAGACGCAGGCTAACAGTAAGGAAAGAGCAAGAAAAATTCTTTATAGACAGCATAGAACATTGGTATAACAATTATGAGCCTGAGAATGTACAACAGTTTTATGATGACCTCGTAAATAAAACCTATGAGGCCATCAAAAATAGTGAGTCACACCAAACAAAAAGACGTACTGGGAAACAGGTCAGACACAACCAGTACTATGATGATGCTAAACTGAAAGAGCTTAAATCAATTGCTAGACAGACAGGTAAAGCATATAAGAGCCTTAGAACTCCTCAAATGTTAAAACTGTTTCAGGCCGCGCTTGCAGCGGCAAGGGAGAGAATGACTGAACTGAGACAAAATGAATGGGAGGGTTTTGTTAGTGGACTTAACCTGCATACTCCCCTGGGCAAAGCCTGGAAAGGCATAAACAAAATTATTGGTAAAAATAGTAGACAAGTTTCACACCCAAACCCGCAACAGAAAGCTAATCAGTTAATTGCAAAATGGGCTCAGGTTTCCAGCCTTGGAATGTTACCAGCTAGCACTAGGGAGAAATTGCAGGAGAGGTCCACAGACAGAAATTCTCTCATAAATTTCATGTTGAGCAAGCAACATGATGAATGTGATGTTCCATATACAGATTATGAATTGGATGCAGCCCTCTCCAGGGGCAGTAGCACTGCTCCTGGTGAGGACGGTATCACCTATGATATTCTAAGACTTCTACATCGTGTACCCGGTAACCCATTATTAGAATTGTTTAATGCCAGTTATGTCACTGGGCAGTTGCCAGTATCATGGACCACCAGTCTTACGGTACCTGTACCAAAGCCTGGCCAACCTGATGCTTTCCGTCCCATCTCACTGACCAGTTGCATGTGCAAAACCTTTGAGAGAATGGTGCTTAATAGATTATTGTATAGAGTTAAAGAGCACATGTCACCTGATATCAATGGTTTCACACATGGTAAAAGTGTACACAACTGTATCACAACCTTTCTCACTGTTCATGGAGATAAAAGGCACAAGTACACAACATTTCTTGATTTAAAAAATGCCTTTGATATTGCTAATAGGGAAGTGATTATGTACGAATTAGCGAGAATGGATATAGGGGGACATTTATTACAATGGATACGAGGCTATCTTACCAACCGGAAGTCCTCTGCACTGTTCCAAGGCTACAAGAGTGAAACTAAAGTAATGCAACTAGGCACCCCACAAGGAGGAGTACTCAGTCCTACCTTGTTTAATGTTCTAATTAATGCTTTACTAAAATCAATTCCAACTAGTCCGGCAAACATCACTATCAGCTATGCAGATGACATCCTTGTGCATACTAAAACCCACCGCGAAATGCAAACAGTCTTAAATTGTATACATACAGCTTGTGAGAGCCTTGGTCTTGTAATCAACGCTGCTAAAACTAAGGTATTTAACAGACAAATTGGCAACCGCAAAAGTGGACCACGAAAACTCAAGATAGATAATATACCAATAGACTATGTCTCTTCTTTCAAATACCTTGGAGTCTATGTCCCTTGTACCTCAACTGCAGTCAATAAGTTACATCAACAATGTAGAGACAGACTCAAGGCTCTCAGAACTGTAGTGGGGTACAGCCCGAAATATGGTGTTAATATTAGAATAGCAAGAATGATGTATTTAGCGTATATAAGGTCTCTGATAGACTATCATGCACCAGCTTTGGTCCTGCAAAATGGCAAAAGTATTGATAGACTTGAAAAAATGCAAAATGAAGCACTCAGAATTATACTTGGCTGTCCTATAACTACCAAAGTTCTCAACATGCGGAAAGAATTAAATATACTTAGCATTAGAGATAGAATATTTGAAATTAATCTTATGATGGGACTAAAGCTTCTGCGTGATAACAAAAACAACATTGTGTCAGTTGCTCTGTTAGAACACATACGAAATGGAACTAGCGAGTCTAAATGGATTCAAAGAACAGCCACTCATATTAAAATGATGGGACTGCACGATGTATATACAGATGAAAGAGTACAGCACTTCCTTCCACCCTGGCAGATAGTACCTTTTGACATCCTGACCCCTGCATACCCCACCAAGAAACTAATCACAAACAACCCTCATGCTCAGCTTGCTGCTAAATTAAGCACCATAGAACACATTCACAATATACAAGCTGAAAACAACATTGCACAGACCATATACACTGACGGATCACTCAATACAGCTACAGGAGGGCAGGAAGTGCTGTTATTGCTCATCAGCCCGATGGCAGCACAATTGAAAGGAATATCCGAATTAGTAACTGGGCGTCCACTATGCAAGCCGAGTTGGTAGCGATACTGGTAGCACTCGAAATTATTGACAACACTGAAGTAGACAGCTTAATTATTTCTGACTCCCTTTCCTCACTACGAGCAATAAACAGTTTGCAATCAAGTAATAACGTGCTTGTCTTGGAAGCTAGACGTAGATATATAAGAATACTTAGCAAGAGGGTAAATATAAAAATGTTGTGGATTCCTTCTCACATTGGCCTGCAGGAACATGACAAAGTTGACGCCCTTGCTAAGGCTGCAGTAAATAAAGACAGTATTGAACGGAATCTTGAGTTATCAAATAGGTCCCTTAAAAATGTCATTAGACGAGAACTCCTGGATGAATTTGAAGAAAGTAGAACTGTGCAAACTGGAACTAGCAGGTCCATTGTTCATCACAATGAAATGTGTGAAGTAAAACATGTGTATGGGGCAAGTAACAAAGTCAGTAGACTAACAGATGTTGTCACAGCTCGTATAAGACTTGGCTACAAGTATCTCTGGCAGTTCGGCTTGTATAGGGATCTAGATGAAGTAAAGTGTAAAGTGTGTGGACAAAGACAGGGACACACACTCGAACACTATATCTTGGATTGTAGTAAAATTGAGCCATTTAGAGATAAATCTAAGCTCACTCTGTATGATATGGCAACCTATCTTATTACCATGGATAAATTACCTGAAATCCTTGCACTGTATCCACATTTCGCTTCCAGTAGATGAACGACATATGAGATTCAGAAACAAGTAGTGTATTGTGAGGACTAATAATAAACAGAAGCTCCCCTATGACTCTGTAATGTCCCCATTGGTCAAACTATTATGTATTAGCGATAAGACCTACCATTAATGTATGATGACTTACTGTAAATATGTAGCTCTTGAAATAGCACTTACTCTGTAACTAGCTGACATTGTAACTATAAGGTGTGAAGGATAGATGTAATTGTTAATGTAATAATCTAAGATGAGGTCTGATAAAGACCTTTTGTGCCCTCTGTAATGCTTTTGCGCTACCGCTCACAGGATGAGTATGGGGTGCACAATAAACTAGCCGCCTTCGGCGGCAACAATCAAAATCAAGCTTGTCATGAATACCCGGTGGGAGAACGTAGGGTGGCCTCACCGCAACTGAGGCAGCGATCCTGGGGAGAAGTGCACTCCAGCTTAGAGTGACCTCCGGCACCAGCAAGAATGACAGAGGGCGGAAAGATCCTACCATCAAAGGTAATCTTCACAACCCGAACGGGTTGACGGCGACGACCACGAGGGGGGGACGAGTAAACGAGTCTACTGGAGGACAGAATGGCCCTGGGCTTCAAGGATATGCCGAATATCTTTGTGGCAGTCCTGTAGATTCCGAACGCCGGTTGCAACATGGAATGGGAGGAGAATAGTGCCCACACTGGCATCAATCGAGCATTCTTGGAGACCCGAACAGGGGTCTTCACCAAGGCAGGATAAGGCAGCCAAGCGGGAGGCTGCATCCTGAGAAGGAGCAGCAACAACACCGAGATTTGTGGGGATGAAGGTAATAGGAAGATGTTGATTCAGTGGATGAAGGCATCCACTGAATCAACAAGGTGCCTATGGAGGAAGGAATTGTCAGGAGGCGAAGAATCACGAGGGGAGGGATCAAGTATTTGGCCACGAAGTAAGACCAACAAGCTTGATACACATCAGTCGGGAAGGAATTCAAGCGAGTGCGATCGGGGCGAGAATGGCATTTAGAACCCCAGAGAGAGAGGGGTTAAAAAGCGCAGTAGGTCACAACTAGAGACTTACCGTGCCAGGAGATTAGGTAGTCACCACTGGGGGCTTGGGGCTCGACCCAACCACAGAGGAGGGAAGGGAGTAGTCAGGAGGGTCAAAGGAGGAGCTAGGTCGGGGCCCAATGCAGCAGGAGCTACAGATCCTGGTCTTCCAACACAGTCCGACTCGGGGTTTGGTTGCCTGAACCTGAGAAGGTAAAAGAGGAAAAG
>WNGS01069049.1:0-16108 GCA_020271785.1 Procambarus virginalis | reverse complement strand
GTTTCTGGTGAACTGGAGGAAGTCCAATTTGGTTCCCTCTCAGGTTTGGACTTGGCTGGGTCTTGTCTGGGATTTCCAGACAGCGTCCTTGTCTTTGTCAGCGTCCTGGCTAGTGGACTATTCTTTGGTCTCTTTAGGCTTGGCGGGGTTTTGCCGTTTCGCACACTTGATTGGCGGGAGGTGCCTTCAGTGTTGAAGTTTTTGTGGGTTTCTTTTGGGTACCTCTTTACATCACTTTTTATCCTGCTTTCCTCATGTTGGGGGTCTCGTAAAGCAGTATGCCTCATTTTGGTGCTTCACTTGTTCGCACATTTGTCTTGGGGGGTCTTTCTGACTTTTATATGTGTGTTGGCCTATCTTGATAGCTGACTGGGATGGGCTGATGGCCTGGATTTGGGTTCTTCCTTGTTTGCCAGGTTATGGGTCCAGTTGGACTGTTAGTGGCTCCTCTTCCATCATCCAGCCTTCCCCGGCCTGCTGTTCCCCTGTCTATGCAGCCCATCCCAGAAACCAAACCTGGCAAACTGGGAAAGAATCAAACCCCTAGCGAGCAGATGTGCGGACTAGCTGGGAGCCCAGACCAACCAGTCATGAAGGTAGGCCAAAACCTGAACACCTAGAAGATGCAGACGGCCACACGACCGACTGGATAAGACGCATGAAAACACAAGATGCCAGATTCAGCCCGAAAGGAAGGAAACAAAATCCTGACGCCCCACCACGAAACCGGATGAATAGGGATGTGCCAATACACATCTCAGAGGTCCAGAAACACAATTCACGAACCGGCTTCAAGAGAAGCTGGACCTGGGACAGAGTAGTCATCCAAAAGGAGGGGGCAAGGAATCCAGGGAGTTCATATGGGACAAGTCCAGAATGAAGCACAGATCCACACAGTCCCGTTTCGGCACTGGAAACGAGTGGGAAACCCACCTAAACAATGAGGTCTTTTTGACCACCCCCAAATGCACCAATTCCAGGATGACTCAAACCGGAGGGGAAGAGACCCGCCCCGCCAGCCCCGAACCATCTGGAGGGAAAGGATCAGCCCAACACCTTTGTAAGCCGGAAGACACAACCTGAAATGCCTACAAATCGTAAGACCAAGCGCGGGCAAACAGAGCCAATTATCCCCCCCCCCCAATGCCCCGTCAACAGGGCGACTTGTAAAAGAGCCAACGACTCTTCTGAGAACCCGACCTGCGTGCAGAGCAAACACCGCGCAAACCAGACAAAGACGGGTCTGGAGCAAACGCCTGCTCAGAAACTGGCACCAATGGCCCACCTCAACCAGCAGATGCCAGAGCCCTGGCACGACCTTTCCAGGAAGCATGAGAATGTGAACCCTGGACAACCAGCATATACAAATTTAGGGAGCAGAAGTCACCTGGAGACACTGAGACACAACTGAATCTGCAAATAACAGCGGACAAAATGTAGATGAAAACCTAAGAACCAGGGGCGCAAGCAGAATCCACATAGAGAGCAGGGACAGCCTTTCGATACGCGAGATGAGAGGCATAAAACAAAGACACCGCCTCCCTGAGAATATTCACAAACAGCTTAAGCAACACCGCTGATGCCCTGGCCGCCAAAGTCAATGCGGCATGCGATGACCCGGTAGCCAACTCCTCCACAAGTCAGTCCGAAGACAGCTCAAGAAGGGAAAAGAAGCAAAGGAGTGAAGCCAAATGCCCACAAGCGCGAAGATCCTCCGCTGCAAAGGCAAATGAGAGGAAATAGACCTGGATGTGTAAATGGAGCACATCAACCTCATGAGGAAGCACAGGGCCGAAGAAGCATGCATTAAGATGTTCAAACACGCCCTCTAAGTACACTTGCAACACTGTAGTGAGCTCTCGCCACTCAAGCGTATGGAAATAACAGAACGTATGACACATCCCCAATGAAAAGAAAGGGCAGTATGCAAACCAGGAAGATGCCGACACCTCGTAATGTATCCAATACAGCAAAGACGACCCGAACTCAAGAGAGACTGGGTCGAGCACCAAAGCGGAAGCCAGGTCTCGCAGGAGGTACTGTATGCACCTAGATCCTCCCAAACTTCTGCAGGGGAAATTCGAGAAGTAAAAAAACTCTTGAAGGACATAGCCGTGGAACCCAAGGGAACCTGGAAACAAACCTGAGGGAAAGCCGACCCCATATCAAATTCGTACAAGAAAGGAGGGTATGAAAACCCTGAACCATGCAACAGCAGACCCCCCCCCCCTAAAGGCACTAAAACCCAGGCAGGATCGAAAGGGGCCCATGCGCCCCAGGCCGCCTCCCCCTCAGCCCTGGAATCCACCAAACTAGGATCCAGGGCAAAGCCGTCCTCAATGCCCTCCAACCTTGAAGGAAAGGCAGAGTCCAAGGAAAAGGCATCCAAGAAAGGGACCTGCTAGGAGGACCCAGAATCCTCAGTGGGAGGAACCAACTCGAATGCTTCCGTCCTCACATCAAATGGGGTAACCCCCGGAACCGCCCGAGCCTCATCCTCAGCTAAACCCTGCCCCGACCCTGAAACCCTCAGACATTTAGGAATGAGAAGCAGGGGGATGGTGGGGGGAGAGAACAGTGAACCACACCAACAAAGGGAGGATGAAGGGGTGCAGACGGAACCAAGGTCGAAGTGACCAATGCCCTCAAGGCTGGGTCCCTATAACCAAAACTGAGCAGCCCCGGGGCATTCGAGCAGCCAATCAACTGTGCCCCTTGCAGCAACCTAAACTTAGCATGCAATGAGCAAGCCTCTTGATCCCTAACCTGAGCCGTAGCAGTATGGGTAAATTGAAGCATGATCAGAGAAAAAGTCTCGCAAGACTCCGGGTCGAAGGTGTCATCAACCCAACAAGCAGCATGACGAGACAATACAGGTGATCGTCACCCTGAGCCAGGGGCAACAAGCAACCTTCAAACTTGCATAAGGCGAGATGAGACGCAGAAGACTCATCTATCATGGTCAACAAGTCTCGACGGGGTTTTCCAGGACCCACAGTGGGGTGTGTCCCTACGGGAAGCCCAGGTGCTGGACCGCCAAAGCCGGTTGTATCCCCATAATTGACCCAGGCAAACTGGCCCCTGTGAAGCAAGCAACTCCAAAGGCCCAGAAGAGGACCGCCCTGCTGACTTAGGTAACACTTAATATGGACTGTGGCAGCTTCCCAACGGGCAAGAAAGCAAACTAAAGATTGAAAGAGAACTCCGAGGAAGCACCACAACCCAAGGGACCAGAAAGAGTCACAGCCGCTGTGATTATGCAAACTGGGCAGCCCAGCACACCCCCAACCAGCAACTAACCACTCCCTTCCCAAGGCCAAAGAAAAGTACCAGGACCTAAGCTGACCCTAAGGGTGAGGTAGTGAGCCAAGCAGTCACTACCCCTATGGGAATGGGGACCCAAAGGACCCAGAGAAGAGAACTCTGAACCCCAAGGGATGTACTCACAGGGCGCTTAGAGAAAGGAGCCCTAAGCGCATGCAGCTCTTGGTACAAACTCCTGGCCACCACTAACACACAGAAGGAACACCAGCAGGGTGAAGCCAATCAGGTAATTGAGACCAGAGCAGGCGTCCACCTGCTTCAACCAACAAACTGACTGGGGCCCACTTTCTCGCCCCCTCCCCTGGAGGGGGGGGAAAGGGGTTCGGCACAATTGCATGGTGCTTGGTGTGATGATGTGTTGCTTGTTAGCTTGTTTTTTTTTAGGGGAGTTTCTAGCCTTTGTTTTTTCTCAGGCTGTAATTTACTACCAGGAGGGGTCTGTTTTGAAGCGCCTACCTTTCTGGGTGCTCAACCCGGTCAATGTCAGACATGAATACTTTCATACATGAGTTTCATAGGCCATTGCTCCCTGCGCCTCTCTAAGGGTACCATGTTCTGGCTAGTGGTCCCCAGTAGGCATGACAACTCCACACAACAGAAGCCCCGTACTAATATTAGCTAATATCAGCCCAGTAGCACCAGGGAAGCGATGGGGCTCCCCACACAGAAAAAAACAAATGTACTTTACAAACCTTAATCATCCGCGAACTGCTGCTACTATCTGAGTGGGTCTTCTCAAGATCACTGTCCATCCTAAATTACAAAGAGAGTGTGTTATTGGATTTGTTTTACTGGTTATTTGTTTTCAGTCATATTTTGTGACATTCTCTGCATAGTTACTCTTATATTTTTTCTATATCTTAAGTGACCCTCAATTCATCTGCAAAAGTAAAATTAGATATTGGTCTAGTGTTCATTGCAATCAATGAGGTAGCCCATCTTGTCTCCCCAGAAATATTTCTGCTCCCACACATAACAGAATTGACAACGATGAATTTTTGAAGCCTGCAACTTAAAAAACAAGAGGTCATAGATTGAAGCTAAGGAAACAACAATGCTAAAAATATTACAAAGTTCTCCTTTGGAAATGGAGTTTTAGACAATCAGAGCAAGTTAAGTGTGAAGATAGTGAATGCTAAAACCATCAGTAATTTCAAAGCATTATATGACATGACATGAAGGCATAGACGACGTTTGTCTCATTTAGAGCGTTCTGCTCCGTGTCTGGAGAGTTTCTCATGAGTAGGCTGGCCGTTTTTTTGGTTTTATAGTAAATCGTTAGTTGTATCTTCTGATTTTTGTCTGTAGGGATAACATTTCTATTAACAATATCTTTCAGGACCCTTTCCTCCGTTTTATGAGCTGTGGAGAAGAAGTTCCTGTAAAATAGTCTAATAGGGGGTATAGGTGTTGTATTAGTTGTCTCTTCAGAGGGTGCATGACTAATACAACACCTATACCCCCTATTAGACTATTTTACAAGGAACTTCTTCTCCACAGCTCATAAAACGGAGGAAAGGGTCCTGAAAGATATTGTTAATAGAAATGTTATCCCTACAGACAAAAATCAGAAGATACAACTAACGATTTACTATAAAACCAAAAAAACGGCCAGCCTACTCATGAGAAACTCTCCAGGCACGGAGCAGAACGCTCTAAAAGAGACAAACGTCGTCTATGCCTTCAAATGCCCTTTTGGGGACTGTAAGCCTCAAAAAACTCAGTATATAGGCAAGACAACAACATCTCTTTCCAGGGGATTAACGATGCATAAGCAACAGGGCTCCATTAAGGAACATATATTCTCTTCCCACAACCAAACCATCACCAGAGAAATCTTAGCAAACAACACAGAAATCATTGATAGATACAGCGACAGCAGGCGGCTTGACATCTGTGAGGCACTACACATCAAGAAGTCAACACCAGCAATCAAAAGCCAATTAACGCACAACTATATTCTACCCACTTCAAGACTCCGCTCCAATATAGAAACATCAAGAAATATGGGCCAATAGGCCTTCTGCAGTTCTATCTTTACCCAACTTCTGCAAATCTATACCATTGTTCCATGTTCTGTGTTTTGTTGAAAGTTTGTTTTTCATCCCACTATTGTATTACATCACCTCACCCAAATGCAGGTATAAGAGCCAATGCTGTTTCAGTCATAAGTTGTGTGTGGATAAACTAAAGTCTTTGAAAATGTAATAAGTTTTACGAAACGCGCTCAAGTGTCGCGTCAGACTAGGAAATAAAAATGAATTTTGGAGAATTGATTTTTCATTTACCGTCATCAGTAAAAAGAAACATAAGGAAAATCGAGAAAATTTGTGTTAGAATTATTAATCTTACTTTTTCGGTCATATTTAATAACATATGTCTACAGGAAAGACTGCTACCAAAATATACTAATATATATATATATATATATTATATATATATATATATATATATATATATTATATATATATATATATAATATTATATATATTATATATATTATATATATATATATATATATTATATATATTATATTATATTATTATATATATATATATATATATATATATATATATATATATATATATATATATATATATATATATATATATATATATATATATATATACACACTCCTTTTTGAAGGAGTTGGGGTCTAAGCTAATCGAAACACTAGAGACCCTAGAGCTGCCAGTTTTCTTTTTCAGCGCCTCAGTGTGGCAATCCAGAGAGGAAATGCTCACTGCATCCATGGTTCCTGCCCGCCATCTGAGGAGCTGGAGGAGCTTTTCAACTTGTGACAAGCAGCCTTGTACCCTGCATGTAATCAATATTGTAACTTTTTTGTGTAATGACATTTTCAAATAAAGTTAGATAAACATACACACATACCAAAAGAATAGGGGTGGTAGGAGAAGAAAATATCAAAGTGTCCAGTGAGGATCCACAAGGTCTTCTCTGAGTACTCTTTATTTTCTTCTCCAAGGCTATGGGTCCCTACACTTGCACCAGAGGTGGTACCCCTTCTAGGTAAAAAAAAATATTATATATAATATAATATATATATATATATATATATATATATATATATATATATATAAATATATATATATATATAATATATAAATAATATATATATATATATATATATATATATATATATTATAATATATATATATATATATATATATATATATATATATATATATATATATAAATATATATATATATATATATATTATATATATATATATATATATATATATATATATATATATATATATATATATATATATATAAATATATATATATATATATATATTATATATATATATATATGTATGTATATATATGTATATATATATATATATATATATATATATATATATAATATATATATATATATTATATATATATATATATATATATATATATATATATATATATATATCACAATGTCAGACCACGGAGGAAAAATGAAACAGGAATTTCCTTAAGTACTTTCGTATATTAATACATCTTCAGAAGGAGTGATTTAACAGATCGAGAACTGGACATAAATAGGCAAGAGAGAATGGTGGAGTGAGGTGAGTTACAATACGTGGACACTGCAGACGGCCTAATGATGACGTGGACATTGTAGACGGCCCATCTGATGCAACACGCACACACAGGCCAACAACTGGGTAATTATAGCATAAAATAGTAAATATATATTCAATGGATTAGTGAGACAAATGTGTTCCAATGATCCTACTTAAATCGCCCTTTAATTGATCTATTAAAAATGGATCTAAATTATATAGACCACTGCTAATGTTCAAATTACTTTCTTTTGTGATCTGTATAAAAGCAGATTCAATTATGTTTCTGTTATAGGTGCTTTTACAATTTGTTATTGAAGAAGCCATCCCCCAATCAATCTGGTGAGCATCTTCTGACAGATGAACAAACAAGGCATTAGACAATTGGCCTGTCTTACAGAGTATTTATGTTGTGATATTCTATATTTCAAATCTTTAGATGTTTGCCCAACATAGAACTTATTACAGTTTTTACAAGGAATTTTATAAATGACACAATTATCACTACGAGGGCTGTTCCTAACTAATAGCTTACCAACAGTGTTTTCGTAGCTAAACATTACATGTATATTAAAAAGTTTTGAAACTTTTTAATATACATGTTTTGAAACTTTTTAATATACATGTAATGTTTAGCTACGAAAACACTGTTGGTAAGCTATTAGTTAGGAACAGCCCTCGTAGTGATAATTGTGTCATTCATAAAATTCCTTGTAAAAACTGTAATAAGTTCTATGTTGGGCAAACATCTAAAGAGTTGAAATATAGAATATCACAACATAAATACTCTGTAAGACAGGGCCAATTGTCTAATGCCTTGTTTGTTCATCTGTCAGAAGATGCTCACCAGATTGATTGGGGGATGGCTTCTTCAATAACAAATTGTAAAAGCACCTATAACAGAAACATAATTGAATCTGCTTTTATACAGATCACAAAAGAAAGTAATTTGAACATTAGCAGTGGTCTATATAATTTAGATCCATTTTTAATAGATCAATTAAAGGGCGATTTAAGTAGGATCATTGGAACACATTTGTCTCACTAATCCATTGAATATATATTTACTATTTTATGCTATAATTACCCAGTTGTTGGCCTGTGTGTGCGTGTTGCATCAGATGGGACGTCTACAATGTCCACGTCATCACTAGGCCGTCTAGAGTGTCCACGTATTGTAACTCACCTCACTCCACCATTCTCTCTTGCCTATTTATGTCCAGTTCTCGATCTGTTAAATCACTCCTTCTGAAGATGTATTAATATACGAAAGTACTTAAGGAAATTCCTGTTTCATTTTTCCTCCGTGGTCTGACATTGTCACATTTTAAATCACATGTTTAATTTCGTGATACACACACACACGAAAAAGGTGACACCCCTAGGGTCAACACTTGCAGCAGAGGAGCTCCAGCATATTTCAACAATCCTAAGTATTGTAGTACAGGTTGAGGATAGTGAGTGGTGTCCCAGAGATCATAAAGGTATAGTGCTTTTGAAAAATAGGTGAGATAATAGGAATGTGCTAAGGGAAGTGAAAAATTGGGTGAGAAAAAGTTGCCCCTAGTGTTTACAGTGCAGAGAAGAACATTCAAGATGGCCACTGACAAGAGGAAATACAAAACAGAGCTTGATTTTGAGGGATTCAATGAAGAAAGCATTGATATTAGCAGTCTACACAACAAGTTGGTAAAATTAGATACTATAGTGAACTCTCATGTAGAAATAATTAGTAAATTGAAAGAAAGTAATGATCATTTGAATAGCAAAGTTTTAGGTCTTGAGGGTTTAGTGAAAGACTTGCGCAAGGAAAAGAGTCAATTGGAAACAAATTGCAAAGCCATGGAAGAAGAAAATATACTCTTAAAAATAGCTTTGGAAGAAGTTAGAGCAAATTTAAACATAAATGATTACAATAGGCTAGGCAAGGAAATTCAAGAGGAGAAACAGCTTTTGTCAGCACAGATGGAGGAAGTTACACAGGGAATAGAACAGTGCAAGAAAGATATGCAACTCACTTATGCACAAGTGGCCAAGGAGAAGGAAAAAATGGAAGCAGCAGTAAAGGAAGTCAAACACGCAGCAACCAGATAAAACAAACATTAGGCTAGAAGTNTATGACAGCCCCAGGAGGGAAAAGAAAACGCAGGACCAAAACCAAAATGCCACAAGCGTGCAAGTCCACCGCCACAAGTGCAGCCGACAGGGAAGGAACCTGCATAAGGAGCCGCCCCGCACCAAACCCGCAGAAGGGCAGGAGCGAAGACTCATGAAAGGAGCAAAATCGCCCCAGGAAAACGAGTAGCGCCGAGACAGCGCGAAGAGGAGAGAAATGCACAAAAGAACAAGAAGGCCAAACATCCAGAAACTGCCGGGAAGAGGACCCACACGCCCTAGAAAGGAACGGAGGGAAGCTCAACCGAATGACGACAGACGTACCAGAAAATGGGAAGGAGCAAAATCCGTCCCAAACCTTCGAGAACAAAAGAAGCAAACAAAGAACGAATGCACAAAAACCCAGTCGCACCCGAGACCAAAAGTCATGCAGAAACCCCAAGAAGAGGGGACATGACTGAGAAGGCCGTCCTGGAAAAAGGGGGCGAAGACCGTAGAAAAACACCCACCGACAGGACGGAAATAACGGGCACACTGGACAAGGAAACCGAGCCTAGGGAGGGGCCGATGCTCACAAAGCACGTGCGGAGCGGGTGAACAGAAAAAAAACCCACACCACAAAACCGCAAGCCCCACCCAGAGGGGTAGAAAGACCCCGGCGGGGACCAACGGGGCCTAAGGCCCTCACGTTAGCCCCACCCCTGCCCGGGAAACCACTCAGCAGGCCCCGGGGCGAGCTGTCCCCTCAAAGCCCCAGCATCAAGAAAAACCCGGGGCAGCCGTGAAAAACACCAAGGAAGGGAGCCCACGAGGCTCCGGAACTTGAACGGAAACCGGAGGAAAAGCGAGGGGCGAGACGAAGACCCCAAGCTCATCCCCAACCAGCACAACGAGGCGAGGACAAGACAGAGAATCCAAGGAACATGGAAAAACCAGCCCAGCACAGCAAGACCGGCAAGGAAGGAGGGCCAGAGGGAGCACGGAAGGGGCCGAACATAATGCCACAACCAAACCCGACACGCAGCTGCAGTACCAAAACCGCAGCAAAACGTCCCCACACTCCCGAGGAAGTGACAGAGAAGATAGATAAATCGTACACGAGTGGCACACAAGGGGACACAGGCGGAAACCGAGCACCCAACCGAGCCACAGGGACGGTAGGAGAAACGTGTGCAGTGTAACAGGCAACCGAAGGAACACATTAGGCAGCCCAACTTGGGCTGACCCCATACACAGCCCCAAGAGCAGAGACGAGAGCGCCCATGAAGCACAGAATCCGCTCAACAGGCAAACGACAGGGGAGAGGCGGAACTAAAGAGCCAGAACCCAATCCTGCAAGCACACAACACCCTCGACACAGGAAACGTACCACCGAACAGGCACCCCCACCGTTGCACCGTGGAACAAGGTGGAGGCGGGGCCCGAACTCAAGCAAGGTTAGACAAGCATAGGAGAGGGGCAGGAGTACAGGCAGGGGTCGCCTCGAAAGGGCCAAGAGGCCACCCGCAGACACCCGTGAAACGAGGAAGGAATCAGGTGGAGAGAACAAGAGCAGCCCAATATGGGCTAATAGCCCTGCAGTAGGCACCTCGGGTGATACGGTCCACAGGTCACAAGTACGTACGTACACCATGCTAGCCTACGTCCAAAAACAGCGTCAGGACGAAGGAAACGCCAAACCGCACCAACTCACCTGCAGAACATAGGCGCTGAAAGGCCATGACGCAAGCTTCGAGTCCGTAGCCGCCGGAGGCGGCCAGGGCGCCCTTGCTGGAGAGGAGGGGAGCGGCGAAGGAGGCTCCCCACCCTAGAACGCAGGGAAAAACCTCGTGACTTCCCCACAGCGGGAAGGGGGGCACGTATGGGGATATGATCACCACAAAAATTCCGAAGGAATTGATAGGGTAGATAAAGACAGGCTATGTAACACAAGGGGCACACGCACAAGGGATACAGGTGGAAACTGAGTGCCCAAATGAGCCACAGAGATAGAAAGAACTGTTTTAGTGTCAGAGTGGTTGACAAATGGAATGCATTAGGAAGTGATGTGGTGGAGGCTGACTCCATACACAGATTCAAGTGTAGATATGATAGAGCCCAATAGGCTCAGGAATCCGTACACCTGTTGATTGACGGTTGAGAGGCGGGACCAAAGAGCCAGAGCTCAACCCCCGCAAACACAACTAGGTGAGTACAGCGGCACCCCAGACAACCCCCAAGCAACGGGGCACGGATTGGATGAAGAAAAGAGCGAGAGGCGAAGCCCCCCGAGAGAAATGGATGCAGAACACGTGTGCACACCGCCCGGAACCAAAACAAACTCTCACGGCGCATGCGCAGGACACGAAAGAAAAGTAGTCAACAGGGCGAAAGTAGTCCAAAGGGCGAAAAGTAGCCCAACAGGGCGAGAAGTAGCCCAACAGGGCAAGAAGTAGCACAACAGGGCAAGAAGTAGCCCAAGAGACAGGAGCCCAACCAGCTACAAGGCGCCCAACAAGGCGAGAAAGTAGCGCCACCGGCGACAAGCAGCCCCAACTGAAAAAGTAGCCCAAACTGCTACAAGGAGCCCAAATGGCTACAAGGAGTCCAAACTGCTACAAGGAGCCCAAAACTGCTACAAGGATCCGGGACACGCAGGAGGTAAGCCGCAAAGGCCAACTGCACCGCAGACGAAGAGATGCGGTTAGCCGAAAACTCCGGAAGACCGAACGAAGGAACCACAGGGACACGGAACCGAACCCGGGGAGGAGCAGAACCCAAGCCCAAATCGTACGCAGAGGGGGGAAAGAAAAACCCCACTCCTCGCAACAGTAAGCCCCGCTCAGAAGGACGGAATCCAGGCAGGGCGCAATGGAGCACAAAGCCCCCCAAGGCCGCTCCTCCCCAACCCCAGGAGCCTCTACACCAGGCCCCGGGGCCGAGTCGACCTCCAAAGCCCCGGCCCCACAAGAAAAAGCCGGGGCAGCCGAGAGAGCTGGAAGAGAAGGGGCCCACTGGTCAGACCCCGGAGCATCGGCCGGAGGAACAGACTCGAATGCCTCCGCAGCTACCCCGGACGGGGCAACCCCCGAAACTGCCCAAGTCTCAGAACCTCTAACCCCGCCCCGACCCCGAAGCCTACAGATGCGTAGGGGCCGGAAGCAGGAGGGGGAAAACCAAGGGGCGTGGAAGAACCAAGGCCGAAGCGACCAAAACCCCCAAGTCTGTGTCCCTACACAAGCGGGGCAGCATCGGGGCGTCCGGGGAAGCGACAAACCTGAGCGCGTTGCAACAACCTACCCTGCAACGCGCGAGCTGCCTGCACCCACGGGAATTCATCAGCAGACTGGGTGAATGGAGTCACGAACAAGCAACAAAGCTCGCAGGACTCAGGGTCGAATGTGTCACCGACCCAACAGGCAGCATGACGGAGGCAAAAACAAGGAGAGTCACCCTGAGACAAAGGGACAGAGCAACCCTCAACTCGCACAAAGCGAGAGGGGACGCAAGGGTCTCCACAATCGGACCCGAGAGCCCCCGGGGGTTTCCCAGGCCCCTAGACTGGGTCTGCTAAGGGTTATCCCAGGCAGGGCACTGCTAACCGGCGCCCCAAACTACCAAGCAAACTGCTAAAGCTGAACCCACGGGACGTGTCCACCTGTGAGGGCGAAGCAGGGGGTGCCACCACACAAACGAACCTAATATAAGGGGGGGGGAAACAAGGCAGACCCCCCTACCAGGCAAAAACAAATATAAAAGAAAAACCACACAAGTGGACAACGTACCCAGAGGGAACAGAGCCGGCCGCTGTCATAGGTGAAAACTAGCTACGCAGTACCCTGCGCCCCACCAGTGTTACAACTACCACTTACCCCAAGGTAAACAAGGGAGTAAAACTCCCAAACACTCAGGGCGGCCAAACGCCAAGCAGCGAAAAGCCAACAGAGGTAGACCCAAGGTGACTTGTGGAAGGCAACCCCAAGCCCCAAGGGCGGTACTTACAGGGCACTCAGGGAAGGTGACCCTAAGCACATGCAGCCCGAGTACCTGAGAATACTACTCCCAGCTCACACGATCACCGTAAGAGCAGCACTGCAAACAAGTCACAGCACTGAAACAAGACCGGAGCTGGAGCCACACGACTGTGCATTATCCCATTAGCCGAGGAACTGGGGCGGGGATCGCCGGCGCTGGGGTCTGGGGCTCCCCTTCCCCCTCCCGGGGAGGGGGGAGCTGCGCAGACATGCGGCGCGGCTCGTGTGACGTCATGCTTGTTAGTTCGTTTTTCCTGGGGGAGTTCTGTCCACTCGTTTGTCGATTTTTGTTGTTAACCAGAATAGGGGCTTGTTTTGTGGCGCTTACCTTTCTGGGTGCCTGTCCCAGTCGATGGCAGATACAGAATGCTCCAAACCACATGTGTATTCTATGGGCCATTGCTCCCCGTGCCTCTCTGAGGGGGCCAGGTTCTGGCTCGTGGTCCCCGGTAGGCCTAGAACTCCACCCACATCGACTGATGCAAAATAGTTAGGGTATCCATATCAGCCATGGACAGCTCCGGGGAGCCGTAGGGGCTCCCCCCAGAAACCCCTCCCTGTATATAGGTATAGCAACGGAATTTCGAAATTGTACTTACTTTGGCTGCTATGGGGTCTGTAAGGTGGCGCGTGACGTCATCATTCCCCGTGCGCCCATGCCGTAAGCTCCCGGGGACTGTGGGGCGCCCGGGGCAGGGCATGCGAGTTGCCGTGAATATATTTTTTTCATTTTTTTCATGCAGTTTCAAATACATTTTATTTGTTTTTACGTGCTAATCCTATGTATAATGAACATGTACACAATATTATGGCAGTAAAACATCCGTACTGTCTGAGGACAATGTGTTATGTGCATGACACTTGTGTACACATTTGTTGCACATATTTACCATGTATCATGCTAATTTATGTATATATACACAATCTATTTACAGACTATACACTGTCACACACTATATACATTCACCATCAACACATTCAGAACACCACGATCTAGGGGTGGTTTTAGATAGAAAACTGTCACCTGAGAACCACATCAAGAACATTGTGCGAGGAGCCTATGCTACACTTTCTAACCTCAGAATTGCTTTTAAATACATGGATGGAGAAATACTAAAGAAATTGTTCACGACTTTTATTAGACCAAAGCTGGAATATGCAGCAGTTGTATGGTGCCCATATCTTAAGAAGCACATCAACAAACTGGAAAAGGTGCAACGACATGCCACTAAGTGGCTCCCAGAAATGAAGGACAAGAGCTACGAGGAGAGATTAAAGGCATTAAACATGCAAAAACTAGAAGATAGAAGAAAAAGAGGTGATATGATCACTACATTCAAAATAGTAACAGGAATCGATAAAATTGATAGGGAAGAATTCCTGAGACCCGGAACTTCAAGAACAAGAGGTCATAGATTTAAACTAACGAAACAAAGCTGCCGGAGAAATATACGAAAATTCACTTTTGTAAACAGAGTGGTAGACAGTTGGAACAAGTTAAGTGAGAAGGTGGTGGAGGCCAAGACCGTCAGTAGTTTCAAAGCGTTATATGACAAAGAGTGCTGGGAAGACGGGACACCACGAGCGTAGCTCTCATCCTGTAACTACACTTAGGTAATTACAATTATGAGTGTGAGCTGTCACACCCAGCCAGCCCTCCCTCACTCCTCCAACATTGTATTCGCCAACATTGCTCCTCCCGTCATACAGTTATTCACACCAATGTTTCATGTTCATTTATTTATATTTACAACATATGTACACACTATACACTGTCACACTCTATATACATTTACCATCAACACATTCAGAACATCGCGAGTGTGAGCAGCCATACCCAGACAGGCCCTCCCTCACTCCAACATCTTACTCGCCAACATTGCTCCTCCCACCATACTGTTATTGTATTTATTACACTATTTACACATGTTATATATACTTATCTACATGTTTTATTTACCAGAACTATGCAAGTAAGCCAGTATTGTGTCCAAACAGTACAGTGGCCACCATACACTGCATGGGAAATCACACAGCAGACAGCAGACGACGCTACGATTACGACATCACCTCTCTCACCAGCATCGCTCCACTCAACATACTCCGGTTGCTGTTATTACACTATATACACACACACACACACACTCTGTATATACCCATGTACATGTGTGTGTTCCCCATAGCGAACCACGAAGCTAGTATGGTGAGCAAAACAAGAGTGGCTGTCACACAGTGAGGCTACCTCAATTCTCTCTCCCTCCCTCCCTCACCAAAATTCCTCCTTCTACAATACTACGCACAACGCTAATTATAACCACAATCCTGGTCACGAATTTCTGTAAATGAATAATTGACCACAAGTTTATTTTGAAAAGGAACCTAAGAAGTCGCTTGAAGATTCCTAGATGGACGAAATAATGCTGTGGTGCTGTGAACATCGTGAACAGCATTGAATCACTGATATTTGAACATTGTACCCAGTCATTATCACACTCAGGCTCTTCTATAATACTATCATGGCTAAATAATACAGGTTATATATATATATATATATATATATATATATATATATATATATATATATATATATATATATATATATATATATATATATATATGTACCTAGTAGCCAGAACTCAATATTAGGCCTACTATGCAAGGTCCGATTTGCCTAATAAGCCAAGTTTTCTTGAATTAGTATATTTTCTCTAATTTTTTTCTTATGAAATGATAAAGCTACCCATTTCATTATGTATGAGGTCAATTTTTTTTTATTGGAGTTAAAATTAACGTAGATATATGACTGAACCTAACCAACCCTACCTAACCTAACCTAACCTATCTTTATAGGTTAGGTTAGGTTAGGTAGCCGAAAAAGTTAGGTTAGGTTAGGTTAGGTAGTCGAAAAACAATTAATTCATGAAAACTTGGCTTATTAGGCAAATCGGGCTTGCATAGTAGGCTGAGAAGTGCATTCTGGCTACTAGGTACGACATATATATATATATATATATATATATATATATATATATATAATATATATATATATATATATATATATATATATATATA
>WNGS01069038.1:0-15818 GCA_020271785.1 Procambarus virginalis | reverse complement strand
ATAGAGATTTTTGGTTTAACCCTCAAACCGCTAGGGGCCCAAATGGAATTTACACCCACAGGCGCAACAAAAAAAAAATCCAAAAAATTCTTTCGTCTTATAGAATTGTTTATTTTTGTTCCCTGATCACGGAAAAAATAACAAAAAAATCGTAGGTAGCATATTTTAGCCGCAGTAGGGTAGGGAAGTGTGGCAAAAAAGGGGCGTTGGCAGAACCTTCGCCAGACGAGGTCTACTCCGCCCGAGCTGTCAGACGGCAGTTGCCACAAATATATTATTTCCTAATTATTTCAATGTCTCTGATTGATTTTTTCTTAGTTTTTTTGCAGTAATATTATTCCATACAGTGAATTGTGGTATATTTATATTATAAAATGTGTGAACCATCGCTGTACTCAAAATTATGGTGTGCATATAAGTGATTCAATTATTATGTTCATAAAACAATAAACAAATAGTTTTGCTGTTGTTACACTATATACACAGGTTATATATAAGTATCTGCATGTTTTGTTCACCATAACGAACTACTAAGTTGGTCTTGTGAGTCAAAAAGCAACGAGGAGTGGCCGCCACACACCAGCGAGCCACTCACTGCCACGCCCTCCATCAACACCACCTCACTCACCCTCATTTACCTCCCACAATACTGTTTTTGCATTTATTCACTATACACAGACGTTATATATACGTATTTACATGTTTTGTTCACCATAACTGTACATCTAAGCTTGTATGGTGAGTAAACGCACAAAGACGTAGCTACTCCACAGTCAGCTGATCGGCGGCCACCCTCAAGGCCACACGCACTAGTATTTCTCCTCCAACAATATTGGATGTGGTGTTATTATGCTATATACACACATTATATATAAGTATCTACCTGTTTTATTCACCATACTTGTACAAATAAGCTGGTATGGTGCCCAAAGACCCTTTGTGGTCACCAGTAAACAACACGATAATTCCTGCAGACGACGCTCCTCTCACCAAAATGGCGGCTCCCAACGTACTCCTCTCGCTGTTATCTCACACTATACACACGTTATATGTAAGTATCTACATTTGTGTTCACCATAGCGAACCACTAAGCTGGTATGGTGAGTGCAGTCAATAAAAGGTGGCCACACACAGTCAGAAGACAACGCCACAATCCTCCCTCCACAGCTGTACTCCTCCCTCCATCGAGCACAGCGCTAAATATCTCCACAATCAAGCTGTTATCAGAATCCTGGTCAGTTTTATCAAATTCAGGGGGCTTCAGTAATACTATCACTGCTAAATAATAGCAGTATCACTTATATTTTGGCATTTGTAGGCGATGCTGTGGTCACAAGCTGAACAGCGGTGCTGTGAGCTCGTGCTGCGTGCGTCAGCCTTGGTGGCTGGCGCAATACTGACGCTCCCAAAAATGTTGGGCTGGATTTTTTTTCTAGGTGGGATCTGGCAACTATCAGTCGTGGCTGTACTATAGCTGCCCCTATCGCAGGCGGGGTGTTTAAATTATATTTTTATAGCGCTAGACACGAAATCATATATAAATGATGAGCGCGATTTCGGTTTTGTCACTGATATCATTTATATATGATATGCGCGGTTTGAGGGTTAATATGTTATCAAGATGGTTTCAACACTATTCTTGGGCGTTCGCTGATTCCAACATGGGCGACCATTTTGGAAACGCAACACATGGGTAGACCCAATTGACAATCTGGTCAGATTCTAACAGGGGTTAGATCAATTGTTCCAGAGACAAGGAGGGCTGTTATATTAGTCCATATGTGGTCCAGGGTTGTAACAGATGTTTGAGTGATTCGTGTGGGCTTGGTGATTGTGGGGATTAGCACAAAGGAGTTCGTGCTATTTAGGAAGTATTCGACTTGGGGACTATTTTGTTGACAGAGGTCAATGTTGAAGTTTTAGGATCATCTAGAATGATGTGATTTTTGTTGTGTTTGCTGTTTATGATTAGGTTTCTTATTTTAATTGAGAATGTAGTTGTATTAGTATTGGGAAATATAGAAATAGCTCCAATAGTTATTGACGATTTAAAGGATTTGAACGAGAAATGAGCAAAAGGTATATTCACAGCAGTCGTCTCTATATCTAATAACACTTGTGCAATTGAAGTCATCTTGATAATAGATAGCTGTACCACCTTCTTTTTTGTCAGGCCTATAGTTGCAAATGACTTTATATAAGGCTAAGTTGTATAGTTGGGTATGGTCTTTACTTAGCCATGTTTATGTTAAGATAATGAAAGTGGAAGAGTAGTAGATGGTTGGAACAAGCTAAGTGAGAATGTGGTTGAGGCCAAAACCGTCAGTAATGCCAAAGCGTTATGTGACAGAGTGCTGGGAAGATGGGACACCATGAGCATAACTCTCATCCTGTAACTACACTTAGTAATTACACACGAGCTAAGGACCAACTCACAGTTATCACAGTTGTCACCGTAGAAACCAGGGCAGCAGCCATACTCCGTATCCTGCACCTCCTTAAACGACGTCACATACCGGGGCCGCGTCATCGTCCTGAATGGGGTAGAGTGATGGCTCAGCTGAGAGGTCAGAAGAAAAAATGACGGATAAAGAAGAGGGAAGGTGAGGGGGGGTCAAAGAATAGGTAAGTTGAGGGTGAAAGGAATTAGAGATATTGAGGGACAAAAATGGGAAGTTAGAGCAAAATGGAGAGATTAGGGGCAAAGAAGGGGACGGGAATCATTCACCATCTTTCAGTGAACAACCTTATACAATCAACACAACATGGATTTGTTAAAAACAGATTCTACCTTACAAATTTGCTCACATTTTTTTTTTTGAAAAAGTAATCAGCTACTCAGATAAAGGCCTTGTGGTGGATGTAGTATATGTGGGTTTTGCTAAAGCTTTCAATAAGGTACCACTATGAAAGACTGGCAAGGAAATTACAGGCCCATGGAATAAATGGTAAAATATTAAAATGGATAAAACAATGGTTGAAGGAAGGAAAAAAAAACAAAGGGTTGTGCTAAATGGAAATGAATCTGAGAAATGTGATTAGGATGTGCACCACAGGGGACCATTTTGGAACCTACCCATTTTGTAATATATATCAATGACATAGATGAGAATATTACAAACCACATCATAAAATTTACAGATGACACAAAGGTAAAGTTGGAAATGATGACGATATTGAAGCCTTACAAAGAGATCTACATTAACTCCACAAATGGTCAGAAGACTGGAAAATGCTTTTAACCCTTTAACTGTGCGGCCTATAAATATGTGCAAGACACCCCCAGTGTGCAAGAAATAAATTATCAGGAAAAAAATCTTTTTTGTTTTGAAAGTGTCAAAAACCCCTCCCTGTATATGGGTATAGCAACGGAATTTCAAACTTGTACTTTGGCTGCTGTGGGGTCCGTAAGGTGGCGCATGATGTCATCATTCCCCATGCACCTGTGCCGTAAGCTCCCGGGGCCGGTGGGGCGCCCGGGGTGAGGCACACGAATTGCCGCAAATATATTTTTGTTCATTTTTTGCGCACACTTCCAAATACATTTTATTTGCTTTTTACAAGCTAATCCTATGTATAATGAACACGTACACTATATTATGGATGTAAAACATCCGTATTGTGTTACGTGCATGACAAGGACACTGTGTTACGTGCATGACACTTGTGTACACATATGTTGCACATATTTACCATGTATCATGCTAATTTATCTATACATACAATCTATTTACAGACTATACACTGTCAAACACTATATACATTCACCATCAACACATTCAGAACACCGCGAGTGAGAGCTGCCACACCCAGCCAGCCCTCCCTCACTCTTCCAACATTGTATTCGCCAACATTGCTCCTCCCATCATACAGTTATTCACACCAATGTTTCATGTTCATTTATGTATATTTACAACATATGTACACACTATACACTGTCACACACTACATACATTTACCATCAACACATTCAGAACATCACGAGTGTGAGCAGCCACACCTAGACAGCCCTCCCTCACTCCAACATCTTACTCGCCAACATTGCTCCTCCCACCATACTGTTATTGTTTTTATAACACTATTTACACATGTTATATATACTTATCTACATGTTTTATTTACCAGAACTATGCAAGTAAGCCGGTATTGTGTCCAAACAGTACAGTGGCCACCATACACTGCATGAGAAATCACACAGCAGACAGTAGACGACGCTACTATTACGACGTCACCTCCCTCACCAACATTGCTCCACTCAACATACTCCTGTTGCTGTTATTACACTAGATACACACGTACACTGTATTTACCCATGTACATGTGTGTTCCCCATAGCGAACCACGAAGCTAGTATGGTGAGCAAAACAAAAGTGGCTGCCACACAGTGAGGCTATCTCATTTCTCTCCCTCCCTCCCTCACCAAAATTCCTCCTTTCACAATACTACGCACAACGCTAATTATAACCACAAACCTGGTCACTAATGTCTGTAAATGAATACTTGACCACAAGTTTATTTTGAAAAGGAACCTAATAAGTCATTTGAAGATTCCTAGATGGACAAAATAATGCTATGGTGCTGTGGCTAGAGCTGTGAACATCGTGAACAGCATTGAATCACTGATATTTGAACATTGTACCCAGTCATTATCACACTTAGGCTCTTCTATAATACTATCATGGCTAAATAATATATTTTGACATTATTAGGCGATGCTAAGGTCACACGCTGAACATCAGAGCTGTGCGCTCATGCTGCGAATGCCAACCTTGGTTGCTCACTCACTACTGAGGCTCTCACACCCGGAAATGTGGACCATGATCTTTTTTTAAAGATGGCATCTGTTTACAAGAGCCCTGAGGAAGCTGATGTGAACCCCATGTAGCCGTGGGAGTTTTGAATGGAACGTGAAAAATAAAAACGCCCAGAGACGCGTTGCGCACCTGAAGCCTGGGCCTGCAGGCACGTTGCGCAGTTAAAGGGTTAATATCAACAAAGGCAAGATCATGCATGTGGGGCATAACAACCCACGTCTCGACTACTAATTAATAGCATTACACTACAGCAGATTGGTAAAGAAAGGACCCTTTTAATCAAGATCCACCACTCATTAAAAGTTGCACAACAGGTGGGTGCAGCAGTCAGAAGAGCTAACCAAACTCTTGGGATAATCAAGCATACCTTTGACTATAAGAAAAAGAAGGTAATAGTTCAACTGAATAAATCTCTGGTGTGCCCCTACTTAGATTACAGTATCCAACATGGAGACCTCATTTTCAGAAGGACATAGTTGCTCTGGAGAAGGTGCAACACCGGGCAACAAAAGTCATTCCAGAGTTAAGTCATCTCGCATATCAGGAATGCTTGAAGGCCACAGGGCTAACAACACTGCAAACCAGGCATGACAGGGCTGATCTCATTGAAACTTTTTAAATACTGAACAAGTTAGAGGATGTTGATCGGGATATATTCTTCAGAAGGTCAGAAGTAACACAAGGAGCAACAGCTTCAAGCTCAACAAGCCACAATGTAGGACTGAGAACAGGAGAAGCTTTTTCACCAACAGGGTTATTAATCAATAGAACCACCTACCCACCAAACCCATAACTGCCAAAACAGTGCTGAATTTCAAAATATACTGGAAATGATTATCAAGGAAAATGGGGGACTTTCGACAAGCTGCCAGCTTCATGTTCTAGGTAATATAGTGAACATCAACCTAGCTGTCCAAACATTTCTTCACAAAACTATGAACCTCAATAATACCCACTGTCCAATGCTAACTAAACATGTCACAACTAAAAGGTTAAACAATCCAGGGCTTACTAAGGGTATACTTAAATCTATCAACAAAAAACCAGCGTTGAATGTAATGAAACGCCATTTTCTGGGTGAGTCCCGGAGGCTCCCCGGAGCTATCCCAGGCTGATATGCTAATGTCAGACTTTGGCATCAGTCATGTGTATGGAGTTCTTAGGCCTACCGGGAACCACGGCCAGAACCGGGCCCCCTCAGAGAGGCAAGGGGAGCAATGGCCTATAGAAGCCCCCGTGTGGTTGGAAGCATTCTATGTTTGCCATCGACCGGGACAGGCACCCAGAAAGGTAAGCGCCCCAAAACAAACCCCTATTCTGGTTAAAATTGCTACCAAAAGCCGAACTAGTGGATAGAACTCCCCAAAGAAAAACGAGCAAACTAGTGTGACGTCACACACTGCCGCGCCGCTGTCTGCGCAGCTCCCCCTCCCGGGAGGGGGAAGGGGGAGCCCCAGACCCTCCGCGCCGGCTACCCACACCTCAGTTCTTGAGGCTGGATGTCAAAAACGCGAAAAAAACGCCGACCGGAGGGAGGGAGGGATGCCAGGGAGCCTCCGGGACTCACCCAGAAAATGGCGTTTCATTACATTCAATGCTGGTTTTCTGGGGGGAGCCCCGTCGGCTCCCCGGAGCTAACTACCCACAGACGGAAAAAAGAGGGACTTACCCGGGAGGCGGTCGTCGCTCACTCCTCAACTCGAAGCCGAGACAACTGGCTGCAACCGCCGACCCAACGCAACACAGGCCCGCCGGGGCCCAGGGACATTGACAAGGTAACGAGCAGCCAGGACCCTGTTCGACCGCCAAAAACCCCACGCCCGAATATCAGACCAAGACATATTCCCAAAGACGGCAGCAAGCGCCGCGAACTTCCGAACGTCATGGGCACGGGGATAGACAGCAGGCTGGCTGGACTTAATAACCCTGCAGACGACCTGAGAGACCCGCACCCGCGAACAGGGAAGAAGGGAAACCGGATCAACCCAGAGCGCGTCCCCGGACACAGAAGCCGTGGCGCGCAAATAACGGCGAACGCCGCAACCGGACACAAAACATGATGCACCCCCGGCCTGACCAACCAAGCATCAACCACCCACGGACCCCTCCGGAACGCAGCAGTCTCATTCTTTGCCAGAAAAGAAGGAGACGGCTGCAAGCGAACAAAACTATCACCACGACCAAAAGAGCAGAAGCCCCTGCGCCGGAAGAGAGCATGAAGCTCCCCGACCCGACCCCCAGAGGCCAAAGCCAACAAGAAAAGAGCCTTGGAAAAACAATCCCGGACCGAAGGGGCCACAACGAAACGAGGAGACGAAAGGAAAGCGAGCACCCTGTCCAAAGACCAGGACGGCTCAGGCGGCGCATGAGCAGGCCGGAGGTGAAACAAAGCACGAGACAGCTTGCGAAACGGCGCAGACGTGACATCGATACCGAAAGCAAGCTGAAGCGGCTCCGCCAGCGCCGCACGATAGGAGGCGACAGTGTTAGGCATAAGATGACGGTCCTGAAACAACCACGAGAGGAAGGACAAGACCACCCGAACAGACAAGGAATGAACACGACGAAGACGCAAAAAGAAAGAGAAGGACCGCCAGGAAACTTCATACTGCCGCCGAGAGGAAGCCCGCAGGTGAGACACCAACAAGGAGGCCACCTGATCA
Source organism: Procambarus virginalis (assembly GCA_020271785.1). Lineage (NCBI taxonomy): Eukaryota > Metazoa > Arthropoda > Malacostraca > Decapoda > Cambaridae > Procambarus > Procambarus virginalis. The sequence continues at coordinate 8,341 of WNGS01069038.1, read as the reverse complement.
CCATAGAGATGATGATAAACTCGAGTCAAAAATACCATACGCGAAGACTCGAGGAGAAGATCGAACCAGCCACGTGACGCACCGGCCCGATCTGCTGAAAGAGGCGGAGCCGCGGAAAAACCCTCGGGTTCGGACACCGAGCAACTAGCACCGGAAACCAAGGCTGGGCCGGCCACCAAGGGGCCAGAAGGACAACTCTCCCCTGGTAAGTCTCTAAGCGAGTCAGGACCTGGAGCAACAGCTGAACCGGGGGAAAGAGGTACAGGAACCTCCACCTCGACCAGTCGAGCCGCAAGGCGTCGACCCCGACGGCCTCGCGATCGGGGAAGGGCGCCGCATACACGGGAAGACGCCGCGACCACGCCGACGCGAAGAGGTCCACCTCGGGACGCCCGAACGTCTGGCAAAGCCAGCGGAAGGACTCGTCGTCGACCGTCCACTCCGTGGAGAGGGGAACGAAGCGAGACAGGGCGTCCGCCAAGACGTTGGACACGCCCCGTACGTGAACAGCCAGGAGAGCCAAACCCCGAGAACTCAGCAGACGAGTCACCCGAAGCGACCAACCCCAAAGAGACAAGGACCGCATCGAACCCCCGCGGTTCAGGCAATGAACCACCGGAGAGCAGTCCGAATGGAGCCGGATCGTTGATCCGCGGGCCACCCGAATCCTCCGAAGAGCAAACCACACCGCCGCGAACTCCCGCACCGTGCTGTGAGCTCGACGGAAGGACGGACCCCAACGCCCCTGGCCGGCCTGGTGAGCACTGGTCACAAAACCCCAGCCTAGAGACGACGCATCCGTGTACACATCGAGCGAGGGCTCGGGAAGGCGCCATGGCACCGAACCCCGAAAAACCCGAAGAGGAAGCCGGTGACGCAGCAACCGACGCAAGGCCCCCGGGGGTCGAACCTTGCGATCGCGAGAGAGGCGGAAGGGGTGACCCCGAAGGAACCAGAACAGCCGACGAAGCCAAACCGACCCGGCGGGTAGACCAGCATCGCGAAGTTCAGGCTCCCGCACAGCCCCTCGAGCAACCGCCGGGTGACCCGAGGGCCCACCAGAAACAGACGAAGGCGGGACCGCAGCCGCTGGAGAGACTCCGGAGGGAGAGACAAGGAGGAGGTGCGAGAGTCCCAAACGAGGCCCAGCCAAGTCCGAACCTGAGAGGGAACCAGATGGGACTTCCTCCAGTTCACCAAGAACCCGAACCCGGCGAGCTGGGAAAGAACCAAATCCCTGGCTAGCAAGCAAGCAGACCGGCTGGGAGCCCAAACCAGCCAGTCGTCGAGGTAGGCCAACACCCGAACTCCTAGGAGACGCAACCGAGCCACGACTACCCGTGTAAGGCGCGTGAACACGCGAGGTGCCAGGTTCAACCCGAACGGGAGACAACGAAAGCGGTAACCCTGACGCCCCACCACAAAACCGAGCCAGTCCCTGAACCGCGGATGAATCGGGACATGCCAATAAGCGTCCCGGAGGTCCAGGGACACCATCCAAGCGCCCGGCTCCAAAAGGAGCCGAACCTGAGACAGCGTAGTCATCCGGAAGGAGGGGCAATAAACCCAGGGGTTCAGACGGGACAAGTCCAGAATGAACCTCAGGTCCGCGCAGTCCCGTTTCGGAACCGGAAACAGACGGGAAACCCATCTGAGGGACGACGTCGGTTCGACGACGCCCAAANGCTCCCGCACAGCCCCTCGAGCAACCGCGGTGACCCGAGGCCCACCAGAAACAGACGAAGGCGGGACCGCAGCCGCTGGAGAGACTCCGGAGGGAGAGACAAGGAGGAGGTGCGAGAGTCCCAAACGAGACCCAGCCAAGTCCGAACCTGAGAGGGAACCAGATGGGACTTCCTCCAGTTCACCAGGAACCCGAACCCGCGAGCTGGGAAAGAACCAAATCCCTGGCTAGCAAGCAAGCAGACCGGCTGGGAGCCCAAACCAGCCAGTCGTCGAGGTAGGCCAACACCCGAACTCCTAGGAGACGCAACCGAGCCACTACTACCCGTGTAAGGCGCGTGAACACGCGAGGTGCCAGGTTCAACCCGAACGGGAGACAACGAAAGCGGTAACCCTGAAGCCCCACCACAAAACCGAGCCAGTCCCTGAACCGCGGATGAATCGGGACATGCCAATAAGCGTCCCGGAGGTCCAGGGACACCATCCAAGCGCCCGGCTCCAAAGGAGCCGAACCTGAGACAGCGTAGTCATCCGAAGGAGGGGCAATAAACCCAGGGGTTCAGACGGGACAAGTCCAGAATGAACCTCAGGTCCGCGCAGTCCCGTTTCGGAACCGGAAACAGACGGGAAACCCATCTGAGGGACGACGTCGGTTCGACGACGCCCAAACGTACCCACTCCAAGACGACGCGACGGAGCGCAGGGGAAGAAACTTGCCCTGCCAGCCCCGAACCCCCCAAAGGGGGAGGGGCCACCCAACGCCACCGCAGACCGCAAGACACGACCTGAAAGGCCCACGAATCGTGGGACCAGGCGCGGGCGAACAGCGCAAGCCGCCCCCCCATCGCCCCGTCAACGGGGCAAACCGCGAAAGGGCCGGCGCCCCTTACGAGACCCAGAACCCCGCACAGGCGAACACCGCGCCGACCAGACGAGGGCGGGTCCGCAGCAGGAGCCGAACCCGAACCTGACACCAGGCCTACCACGACGAGAGGAACCCCGAGCTCTGGCACGACCCCCGGGAAGACCCACCCCGGGACCCCCGGAAGACCAACAAGTCCGACATCGGACGACAAGCCGCCGACGCAGCCTGAATAAACTGCGCCACGGCCGACTCCTCAAAAAGAAGAGGACAAAGGGGGAAGAACGCCTAAGAGCCAGAGCCCAAGCAGATTCCACGGAGGAACCCAGCACCGCCTGCCGACACGCGAGACGGGAAGCATAAAACAGGGAAACCGCATCCCGCAAAATCGGCGTGAACAGCTTCAACAAGGCAGCGAACGAGCGCGCCGCCGAGGACAAGGCGCCAGACCCTGGGACGGACCCAAGCGTCCTCACATCCTCCACGAGCCAATCCGAGGACAGCTCCAGGATGGAAAAGAACCGCAAGGCCGAAGCCAAAAGGCCCCGGGCGCGCAAATCCTCCGCAACCAGCGCCGCCGAAAGGACGGAACCTGCACATGAAGCTGAATAACGCCCACATCGCGGGGAAGGGCAGGGGCAAACAAGCACTCATTCAGGTACTCAAGCTCGCCCCCCAGGAAAACCTGAATCACCGTGGAAGCTTCCCGCCACTCCAACGTGCGGGAACGACAGAAGGAATGCCAGGAATCCAAAACAAGCAAGGGCAGGCTGCTAGCCAGGAAGACTCCGGAACCTCGTAACGGAGCCAGAAAGGGAACGAAGTCCCAAACCTGAACTCAGATGGATCCATTCAGAGGCATAATCCGGGTCCCGCAGGAGGTAAGCTGCAAAGGCCGCTCGCACCTCACCAGGTTGGATGCGATAAGCCGAAAACCTCCGGAAAGACGGAACCGACGAACCCGGGGGAACACGGAACCGAACCCGGGAGGGGCCGACACCAAATCCAACTCGTACGCAGAGGGGGAAAAGAGAACCCCACTCCTTGTAACAATAAGCCCCGCTCAGAGGGAAGAAAACCCAGGCGGGGTCCAGCGGAGCCCAAGGCCCCCAAGTCAGCCCCTCCCCAGCCTCGAGGTCCAACACCACAGGACCCGAGGCCGAGTCCTCTCCCCAAGCCCCGACCCCACAAGACAAGGACGGAGCAGCCGGAACAGCGGAAGGAGGGGGGCCCACTGGTCAGACCCCGAAGCTTCGGCCGGGAGACAAGACTCGAATGCCTCTGCCGCTCCCCCGGAAGGGGCACCCCCCGAAGCTGCCCGAGTCTCAAGATCAAGGAACCCCTGCTCCGACCCCGAAACCCTCAGACGTTTCGGGGCTGGAAGCAAGGGGGGGGACCAGAACGAGCAGTAGGGGAAGGACGAGGAGGCGCGGACTGAACCAGGATCGAAGCGACCCCCACCCCCAAGTCCGGGTCACGAAAAGCAAAGCGGGGCAGCCCCGGGGCATCCGGGTGAGCAACCAACCTAGCGCGTTGCAACAGACGAAACCTAGCCTGCAACGCACGCGCCGCCTGTACCCGAAGAGAATCATCAGAGGATTGGGTAAATTGAGTCACAAGCAAGCAGCAACACTCACAGGACTCAGGGTCGAAAGTATCACCGACCCAACAGGCAGCATGGCAGAGGCAAAAACAATGAGGGTCACCCTGAGACAAAGGGACCGAGCAACCCTCAAACTCGCACACAGCGAGTGGGGACTCCGGGGTCACATCCATCGGACCCACGCGCCCCCTAGGGGATTCCCAGGGTCCTGAGCGTTTACTTTAAGAGGACTCGCGCTCAGGTAGTCCCAGGCAGGGAGCTGCTAACCGGCGCCCAAAACTACCAATCGAACTTCTAAGCTGTACCCCAGGGACGTGTACACTCACGGGGACCTAGCAGGGGGCGCCATCGAGAATAACCGTGACAGGGTTAGAACAAAGGAACGAATATGACAGAACCCCCCACCAGGCAAAAACAAAAGAAAAACAAACCCCGCAAGAGGACAGCGAACCCCAGGGAACAGAGCCGGCCGCTATGTCGGGAATACAAGCTGTGCAGCACCCTGCGCCCCTACCAGTGCAAACTGCCTCTTACCTGCCAGTAACAAGGGAGAACAAAACACCCAAGAGCCCAACAGGCGGCCGAAAAACCGAAAAGGTAAAACGGACCAGCAGAGGCAGATCCCAAGGAGCCTGTGGAAGGTGGCCCCAAGCCCCAAGGGTAGTACTTACAGGGCACCTAGGGAAGGAAACCCTAGGCGCATGCAGCCCGAGTACCAAAATTACTCCTGGCTCTCGCACCCAGAAAACAAACACCACACGCAAGCACAGTGTTGTAGCGAACACCGGAGCCAGAGCACACGACCTTCGCCTATAGCATCAGCCTCAAGAACTGAGGGTGGGTAGCCGGCGCGGAGGGTCTGGGGCTCCCCCTTCCCCCTCCCGGGAGGGGGGAGCTGCGCAGACAGCGGCGCGGCAGCGTGTGACGTCACACTAGTTTGCTCGTTTTTCTTTTGGGAGTTCTATCCACTAGTTCGGCTTTTGGTAGCAATTTTAACCAGAATAGGGGTTTGTTTTGGGGCGCTTACCTTTCTGGGTGCCTGTCCCGGTCGATGGCAGACATAGAATGCTTCCAACCACACGGGGGCTTCTATAGGCCATTGCTCCCCTTGCCTCTCTGAGGGGGCCCGGTTCTGGCCGTGGTTCCCGGTAGGCCTAAGAACTCCATACACATGACTGATGCCAAAGTCTGACATTAGCATATCAGCCTGGGATAGCTCCGGGGAGCCGACGGGGCTCCCCCCAGAAAAATCAAAAATCAAAATAAAAATGTTTATTTAGTAGATACATACATACAAGAGATTGTACAGAGTGATGGAGTTATAGATAGGGCTAGTACATACAATGCCTAAAGCCACTATTACGCAAAGCGTTCGGGCATGAAAACTTAAATGACTAAGGCTTAAGACTAATTGAGCATAAGGAATAAAATGAGTTGAGAAAAAAAAAACAGTTAAGAAGGGGGAACATGGCTGAAAAAGCAGCACAAATACAATTCGGTCGACAAAACAGCGTCATTTAAAACAAAAACAGACATTGGTTGACAATAGAGGGGTAAGGCAGGTTACAGGGAATTTATTCGGTATAGCTTCGTTTTTCTCTTAAACTGGTTGAGAGAGGTACAGTCTTTAACATGGTTGGGAAGGTCATTCCACATTCTGGGTCCCTTGATTTGTAAAGCATTTCTAGTTTGATTAAGTCGTACTCTAGGAATATCAAAACTGTATTTATTTCTGGTGTGGTGCTTATGGGTTCTGTTACAACCTTCTATGAAGCTTTTGAGGTCAGGATTGGCATTACAGTTCAGCATTTTATATATGTATAACACACATAGATAATGTGCAGTGACTTAATATCTAACATATTCAGAGATTTGAGTAGGGGTACCGAATGATGTCTGGGGCCAGAGTTGGATATTGTCCTAATAGCAGCTTTGTGTTGAGTGATTAGAGGACGTAAATGATTTTGGGTAGTAGAACCCCAAGCACAAATACCATAGTTGAGATATGGATAGATGAGGGATAGAAGATAGAGAGTCACCAGGGCAGGGCGGGGTACATAATATCTGATCTTAGAAAGAATGCCAACAGTTTTTGAAACTTTTTTAGATATATTTAGAATGTGTCCCCGGAAATTCAGCTTGTGGTCAATGAGAAAGCCAAGGAATTTGCCATCTAATTTGTTACAAATTTGGTATTGTTTATTTTGAGATTTATATGATTAGAGGATTTATTGCCAAACAGAATATAAAAAGTTTTGTCAATGTTAAGGGTGAGTTTGTTAGCAGTTAGCCAAAGATGGACTTTTTCTAGCTCAGTATTCACTGTGGCATTTAGAGCAAGAGGGTCAGGACTGGAGTAAATGAAGGTTGTGTCGTCAGCAATAGAATTGGTTTGAGGTGTTGGGAGGCATTAGGAAGGTCATTAATGTAGATGAGAAAGAGGAGAGGGCCAAGTATGCTGCCCTGAGGAACACCAATGTTGATGGGTAGGGTGGGAGAAATTGAATTATTCACAGAAACATACTGGAGCCTGTCAGTAAGGTAGGATTTGAGGTATTGCAGGGAGTGTCCTCTGACTCCATAATTATGTAATTTAAGAAGAAGGTTTTGGTGGTTGACAGTGTCAAAAGCCTTTCGCAGGTCCACAAATAACCCAACAGGGAATTCATTTTTATCAAGAGCTGAATGAATCAAGTTAATCGCACTAATAAGTGCATCATTAGTGCTTTTTTTGGGTCTGAAGCCATATTGGCAAGAGCCAAGTATATTGTGTTTGGCTAGATAAGAGTAAAGCTGCTTGTAGATTAATTTCTCAAATATTTTTGACAGGTTAGGCAGGATTGATATAGGTCTGTAGTTGTTAACATCTGTGAGATCACCACATTTGTGTACCGGGGTTACTCTCGCTTTTTTTAGAATATCTGGAAAGGTTTGGAGTTCAAGTGACTTGTTGAAGAGCAATGCAATTGCAGGGGCTAAGTTCTGGAGGCTTTTTTGTAAATTAAAGTTGGTATTTCCTCAAGGGCACTAGACTTGGTTTTAAGGGAAAGGATTATCTCATTGACGTCAGTGGAATTAATAGGCTTTAAGTAAAGAGACTGTGGATAGTTACCTGTAAGATAGTCGTTAACATCAGTACTGGAGGATGGAATATCGTTCGCAAGGAATGACCCAATAGAAGAGAAGAACCTATTGAACTCAATAGCAGAATCAGAGGCTGAAAGCTGACCATCGTTATTGGACAGGAGTGTTGGTTTGTTATTTAGAATCTTCTTTGATCCCAATATTTGTGAAATTGTGCTCCAAGTTTTTTTTAATGTTGCTCCTTATTTGGGTAAATTTATCCTCGAAGTATTTAGTTTTAGCTCGTCTAATTATCTTAGATAGCAATAACAAGCAATTCTTTGAGAATTCTTTGGAGACAATACCTAATCTATACTTCTCAAGGTCATGTTTTTTATTAATGGATTTAAGTATTCCCTTTGTTAACCAGGGATTGTTTAGCCTTTTGTTTGTGACTTGTTTTGTAAGCATAGGACAGTGGGTGTTATAAAGGCTAAGAGTTTTTTGAAGAAAAGATTGCACTGCTAGGTTGATGTCCCCTATGTTACCTAACTCGGACTCCCAATTGACATTATCAGCAGCAGTTATAAAATTGGCTAATGCAGTTTCATTGTGCAGCCTAAAACTTAGCTTCCTTGATTCTAAGGTGGTTTGCTAATGTTAGTTAAGAGAAATGTGGGGTAATGGTCTGTAGTGCTATCGGTGATTATACCTGAAGTAAGTGGAGAGGTTAAGTTTGTCCAGATGTGATCTAGAGACGTGGCAGTACTATCAGTGATTCTAGTAGGTCTAGTGATTAAGGGTATGAGGAAGCAGGAATTCATACAGTTAAGGAAGCTAACAGTAGTAGGGTGTTCAGGCTCGCAGAGGTCAATATAAAGTCCCCTGCGATAATTAGATGGTTTTTGTTCAGTCTGTTATCGAGTATTAGGTTTCTGAGGTTTGAGTTGAATTCGGACACATCAGTGTTAGGAATTCTATAGACTGCACCCACAGACAGGACAGACTCGGCACCCTTGACTCTGAAGCTAGCGAAGATATACTCCCCACAGGAGTCTCTAGTTCTAATTACTTTTAAGCATGTAAGTTCATGGTGGTAGTAAAGAGCAATACCACCACCTCTCTGAATG
>WNGS01069033.1:0-12477 GCA_020271785.1 Procambarus virginalis | reverse complement strand
TTCCCGTCTTCCCAGGACTCTTTGTCAGATAACCGTTTGAAACTACTGACGGTCTTGGCCTCCACCACCTTCTCCCCTAACGGTTCCAACGTCTACCACTCTGTTTGCAAAAGTGAATTTTCTTATATTTCTTCGCATCTGTGTTTAGCTAGTTTTATATCTATGACCTCTTGTTCTTAAAGTTCCAGGTCTCAGGAAATCTTCCCTATCGATTTTATCAATTCCTGTTACTATTTGTATGTAGTGATCATATCACCTCTTTTTCTTTGTCTTCTAGTTTTGGCATATTTATGCCTCTAACCTCTCCTCATAGCTCTTGCCCTTCAGTTCTGGGAGCCACTTAGTAGCATGTCTTTGCACCTTTTCCAGTTTGCTGATGTGCTTCTTAAGATATGGCACCACACAACTGCTGCATATTCTAGCTTTGGCCTAACAAAAGTCGTGAACAATTTCTTTAGTATATCGCCATCCATGTATTAAAAGCAATTCTGAGTAAGAAAGCGTAGCATAGGCTCCTCGCACAATATTCTTTATGTGGTCCTCAGGTGATAGTTTCTATCTAGAACCACCCATAGATCTCTTTTTTATCAGAATTCTTTAAAGATTTCTCACATAATTTATAGGTTGTGTGGGGTCTATGTTCTCCTATTCCACATTCCATTACATGGCATTTATTAACATTAAATTCCATTTGCCAAGTGGCGCTCCATGTACTTATTTTGTCCAGATCTTCTTGAAGGTCATGACAATCATCTAAGTTTCTTATCCTTAATTTATCATAGCATCAGCAAACATGTTCATATAATTCTGTATACCAACTGGTACATCATTTATGTAGACAATAAAAATCTGGTGCAAGAACTGAACCCTGTGGTACTCCACTTGTGACATTTCTCCAGTCCAATACATTGCCTCTGATCACTGCCCTCATTTTTCTATCAGTCAGAAAATTTTTCATCCATGTTAGAAGCTTACCTGTCACCCCTCCAATATTTTCCAGTTTCCAGAACAACCTCTTATGTGGAACTCTGTCAAAAGCCTTTTTCAGGTCCAGATAGATGCAGTCAACCCAACCATCTCTTTCCTGTAATATCTCTGTTGCTCGATCATAGAAACCGAGTAAATTCGATACACAGGATCTTCCAGATCGAAAACCATACTGTCTATCTGATATTATATCATTTCTCTCCAGGTGTTCTACCATTTAGTTTTTAATTATTTTTTCCAATATTTTGACTATTACACTTGTCAATGATACCGGTCTATAATTAAGGGGGTCTTCCCTGCTTCCACTTTGTAAATTGGAACTATGTTAGCCTTTTTCCACACATCAGCTACAACTCCTGTAAACAGGGATGCCTGAAAAATATCAGTTTAAGAGGAATGCTGAGCTCAGGAGCACATTCTCTCAGAACCCATGGTGAAACTCCATCCGGACTAACTGCTTTGTTCTATTTAGCTCCTTGAGCATTTTTCCCACTTCGTCTCTAGACACCTCTATGTGCTCTATGTTGTTCTCTGGAATTCTTATTGTATATCTGGTTCCCTGAAGATTTCATTTTGTACAAACACTTTGGAACTTTTCGTTTAATGTTTCACACATTTCCTTTTCACTTTCCGTGAATCTATTTCCCATTTTCAACCTCTGAATGTTATCCTTTACCTGCAATTTGTTGTTTTGAATTTATAGAATAGACCTGGTTCTGTTTTATTTGTCTGCAATCCCTTTTTCAAAATTTCTTTCTGCCTCTCTCCTCATTGCCGTGTAGTTGTTTCTCGCATCTTTGTATCGCTGGTATGTTTGGGGGTTTGGCCTCTTCCTGTATTGATTCCATTTTTGTGTCTTTTGGTCTCTGGCCCTCTCGCACTTTGTTGAACCAATCCTGTTTCCTAGTTCTGCTTCTCTGTTTTGGTATAAATTTTTTTGTGACTATCATATATTTCACAAAACTTGACATACATTTCATTCACTTCCTTGCCTAGCAACAAGTCTGTCCAATTATACTCACTAAAAAAATTCCAAGTTTGCCATAATGTTCTCTCCTAAAGTCAGGTTTTTCAATTGCATCGACCGTCATATTTTCTTCCAGATTATAACGCATTGCATACTTTATTCCCAAAAAGACATGGTCACTTTTACCCAAGGAGGAAGGTACTGAATGTCAAATATTTCTTCCTCCTTCTGGTAAATATCAAATCTAGCATGGAGGGAACGTCCCCTTCCCTCATCTCTCTCGCGTGCGTGCGTGTGTGCGCGGAAAAAACAAAAAAAATAATTAGCAGTAACAGTTGATCGATTGACACATATGAGAGGCAGGCCGAAGAGCAGAGCTCAACCCCCCAAGCACAACTAGGTGAATACATAGGGGGCTCAGATAGGCGCCATGGTACAACCCTGAAAAACCCGAAGAGAAAGCCGGTGACGCGGCAGCCAAGGGTCCGAATCCAGTGATTCAGAAGGGACATCACCGAAGGAACCAGAACTGCCGAAACTAGATCCAATCCGACAGGCAGACTAGCACAACAAAGTTTAGACTCCAACACAGCTGCTTGAACAACCAACAAGGGACCCGGATGCCCTCCAAAAACAGCTGGAGCAGCAGCTACAGAAATGCCACTGGTGGGAGAGACAAGGAAGCAGTCCGAGTACCCCCACATAAGACCCAGCTAAGTCTGAACCTGACAGGGAACCAAATGGGACTTCCTCCAGTTCACCAAGAATCAGAACCCGGTGAGCTGGGAAAGAACCAAATCTCTGGCGAGCAGACACTCAGACCGGCTAGAAGCCCAGACCAGCCAGTCATCGAGGTAAGCCAGAACCTGAACCCTAACAGATGCAAACGGGCAACCACGACCCGTGTAAGTAATAATGCGAGGCGCTAGATTCAAGCCGAATGGAAGGTAACGAAAACAATAAACCTGCTGTGCAGTGAAAAAAGCGAGCCAGTGCCTTACCACAGATGAATCGCGATGTCCCAATACACGTCCCGGAGGTCCAGGGACCCCATCCAAGTACCAGCTCCATAAGCAGCTGGACTCTGAGACAGTAGTCATCCGAAAGGAGGGGCAAAGACCCCCAGGGTTCAGACGAGACAAGTCCAGAATGAACAGCAGATCCGCACTGTTCTCATTTCAGAATTGATACAGGCAGGGAAAGTCACCTGAGGGACTCCGTCCGTTTTGACTATGCCCAAGCGTACCCACTCCCAGATGACCTGACAGTGCGCAGGGAAAGAGGCCTGCCCCGTCAGCCCAAAAAACTCCAAAGGAGGAGGAGCAAACCCAACGCCACTGCAGGCCAGAAGAAACGACACGAACACACCCCGATCGTGGGACCAGGCGCGAGCAAACAGCGCGAGCCTCCCCCCATCGCCACATTAACTGGGTGAACCACAAAAGGGCTGACATCCCTTACGAGAGCCCGACTGATGTCTCAAGAGTGATCACTGTGCTGACCAGACGGAAGCACAGCTCCGCAGACCCCCGAATCTGGTACTACTGGCTTACACGACCTAAGGACCTCGAGCCCTGGCATGGACCCTTCCAGGCAGGACCCTCATTACCCCCCCCCCCTATCCCCAGGAGAACCAACGAATCCAACATAGGCCGTCAACTAGACAAAGTCGCCTGCAGAAAATGCTCCACTGCAGACTCTGCAAACAGCAACAGACAAAAAGGGACAAAAATCTGAGCCATGGCCAATGCAGATTCAAAAGAGTGGACAAGTACCGCCTGTCGGCACGAGAGGCGAGAAGCAAAAAACAGACACCACTTCCCTTACAATCGGCGCAAACAACTTCAACAAGGCAGCCGATGCCTGAGCTGCCGAGGCAAGCGCACTAGACATTGGCCCAGAACTCGGCTCCTCCACATCCTCCTCGAGCCAGTCCGAAGACAGCTCCAACAGGGAAAAGAAGCACAAGACCAAAGCCAAATGCCCATGGGCACAAATCTTCAGCTACCAAGAATGCCAAAAGGGAGGGAACCTGCATGTGAAGCTGTACCTGGCCTACATCGCAAGGAAACACAGGGGCAACACACATTGAGGTGCCCATCACGCCCCCTCCAGGTTAACCTGAAAACCAATGTCAACACACGCCCTAAAAAAGAAAGGGCAGTCTGCCAGCCAGGAAGACTCCAGCACCTCGTAACGCACCCAGTAAGGAAAAGGAGCGAAACCCTAAAGAAGAAGGATCCATTATTGAGACGTAATCCAGGTCTCCCAGGAGGTAAGCCACAATGGCCTCCTGCACCTCCCTCGGCTCGATGCGGGAAGCTGAAAACCTATGAAAAGAGGGAACCAAGGAATCCGGAACCGAACCCAGGAGGAGCCGAACTTTTATCAAACCTCGTATAGTGGGGGGGGATAGGAAAACCCCTTTCCCCTGTAACAACAAGCCCAGCACTGAGGGTACCAACACCCAAGCGGAGTTAAACAGGGCCCAAGCCCCCAAATCAACTCCTCCCCAGCCGTGGGATCTTCCACATCGGGACCTAGGGCAGAGCTGTCCTCCAAACGTTCTGCTCTGGAGAAAGGGCAGAGTCTATTGGAAAAGCAGGAAGAAGGGGGTCCACTGGTACTACCTGGAAGCTCCGGCAGGAGGAACAGGCTCGAATATCTCTGCCGCCGATCTGGAAGAGGCAGTTCCTGAAGCCACCCGAGTCTCAACACCAGAAAGCCCTGCCCCGACTCTTTACCTTCAGATGTTTGGAAGTTGGAAGCAGGATGAACTACAGCAGGGGAAGGACCAGGGACACAGATGAAACCAAAGTTGAAGCGTATAACACCCCCAAGTCCGGATCCCTATAACCAAAGCTAGGCAGCCTCAGGGCATCCGGAAAGGCAACCAACCTGGCGTGTTGCAGCAACCTAAACCTCGTATGCAACCCTGAAACTGCCTGCAACCCGAAATCAATAGCAGCGGACTGGCTGAACTGGAGTAAAAGAAGGAAAACCATTCACAGGACTATGGGTCAAAGGTGTCATTGACATGCAAGGAAACCATTCAAGGATATAATCAGGAAGAAATTATGATGGTCGATGCAATTGAAAAACCTGACTTTAGGAGAGGACATTATGGCAACCTTAGAAAATTTTTAGGGAGTATAATGGACAGACTTCTTGCTAGGCAAGGAAGTGAATGGGATGTATGTCAAGTTTTGTGAAATATATGATAAAGGCACAAAAAATTTATACCAAAACAGAGAAGCAGAACTAGGAAACAGGATTGGTTCGACAGAAAGTGCGAGAGGGCCAGAGACCAAAAGACACAAAATGGAATCAATACAGGAAGAGGCCAAACCCCAATCATACCATGATACAAAGATGCGAGAAACAACTACACGGCAGTGAGGAGAGAGGCAGAAAGAAATTTTGAAAAAGGGATTGCAGACAAATGTAAACAGAACCAGGTCTATTCTATAAATTCATAAACAACAAATTGCTGGTAAAGGATAATATTCAGAGGTTGAAAATGGGAAATAGATTCACAGAAAATGAAAAGGAAATGTGTGAAACATTAAACGAAAAGTTCCAAAGTGTTTTGTACAAAATTAAATCTTCAGGGAACCAGATACAATAAGAATTCCAGAGAACAACATAGAGCACATAGAGGTGTCTAGAGACGAAGTGGAAAAAATGCTCAAAGAGCTACATAAGAACAAAGCAGTTGGTCCAGATGGAGTTTCACCATGGGTTCTGAGAGAATGTGCACCTGAGCTCAGCATCTCTCTTCAACTGATCTTTCAGGCATCCCTGTTTACAGGAGTTGTAGCTGATGTGTGGAAAAAGGCTAACATAGTTCCAATTTACAAGAGTGGAAGCAGGGAAGACCCCCTTAATTATAGACCGGTATCATTGACAAGTGTAATAGTCAAAATATTGGAAAAAATAATTAAACTAAATGGGTAGCACACCTGGAGAGAAATGATATAATATCAGACAGACAGTATGGTTTTCCATCTGGTAGATCCTGTGTATCGAATTTACTCAGTTTTTATGATCGAGCAACAGAGATATTACAGGAAAGAGATGGTTGGGCTGACTGCATCTTCTGGACCTAAAAAGGCTTTCGACAGAGTTCCACATAAGAGGTTGTTCTGGAAACTGGAAAATATTGGAGGAGTGACAGGTACGCTTCTAACATGGATGAAAAACTTCTGACTGATAGAAAAATGAGGGCTGTGATCAGAGGCAATGTATCGGACTGGAGAAATGTCACAAGTGGAGTACCACAGGGTTCAGTTCTTGCACCAGTGATGTTTATTGTCTACATAAATGATCTACCAGTTGGTATACAGAATTATATGAACATGTTTGCTGATGATGCTAAGATAATAGGAAGGATAAGAAATTTAGATGATTGTCATGCCCTTCAAGAAGACCTGGATAAAATAAGTATATGGAGCACCACTTGGCAAATGGAATTTAATGTTAATAAATGTCATGTTATGGAATGTGGAATAGGAGAACATAGACCCCACACAACCTATATATTATGTGAGAAATCTTTAAAGAACTCTGATAAAGAAAGAGATCTAGGGGTGGTTCTAGATAGAAAACTATCACCTGAAGACCACATAAAGAATATTGTGCAAGGAGCCTATGCTATGCTTTCTAACTTCAGAATTGCTTTTAAATACATGGATGGGGATATACTAAAGAAATTGTTCATGACTTTTGTTAGGCCAAAGCTAGAATATGCAGCTGTTGTTTGGTGCCCATATCTTAAGAAGCACATCAACAAACTGGAAAAGGTGCAAAGACATGCTACTAAGTGGCTCCCAGAACTGAAGGGTAAGAGCTACGAGGAAAGGTTAGAAGCATTAAATATGCCAAAACTAGAAGACAGAAGAAAAAGAGGTGATATGATCACTACATACAAAATAGTAACAGGAATTGATAAAATCGACAGGAAAGATTTCCTGAGACCTGGAACTTCAAGAACAAGAGGTCATAGATATAAACTGGCTAAACACAGATGCCGAAGAAATATAAGAAAATTCACTTTCGCAAACAGAGTGGTAGACGGTTGGAACAAGTTGGGGGAGAAGGTGGTGGAGGCCAAGACCGTCAGTAGTTTCAAAGCGTTATATGACAAAGAGTGCTGGGAAGACGGGACACCACGAGCGTAGCTCTCATCCTGTAACTACACTTAGGTAATTACACTTAGGTAATTACAGGATTATGGGTCAAAGGTGTCATAGGCAGCATAGTGGAGGCAAAAACAGTGAATGTCACCCTAAGGGGACAGAGCATGAAGCGAGATGGGACTCATGATGCATCCATTGGACCAATGAGTCCCAATGCATGTTTTCAGGACTCTAAGACTGACTGCTAAGGGAAGCCCAGGCAAGGTACTGCCAACCGGTGATCCCAGAAGTACCAGACGTACAAACAAAATGCTGAACCGCTGCGACATGTGTCACCATGGGGGACCTAGCGGAGGGCTACCCAAATAGTTTGTGAAAGGTAGCCCAAACCTGCAAGGGCAGTATGAGAAGCACAAGAGGAGAGGCATGAGAGGCTCCTCGTGCCTCTCTGAGGGGAGGCCAAGTTCTGTCTCTTGGTCTCCGGTAGGCTAAGAACTCCATCGATTGACTGTTGCCACGGTCTAATATATACACATATAAAGCCCGGTATAGCTACGAGGACCTAAAGGGGCTCTCACAGAAAAAATAGATTTTTTTTCCCTTTGAAGTGAATTTGGTTCAAAATGTGCACGTGTTATTTAATATTTGCACTAATGAAAACTTCATATGCACCAGATTTTTGTGCAGTGGAAGGGGTATGAAACTAATTTCTCCATTTATGCAAGATTCCTCTCCACACGCATCAAATCTTGTACATTACACACAATATGAATTCTCCTTACAAAAATTAATGTAAACCAATTAAAAATATCTAGTGAACTCAAATGCAAAGTTCAGTTACTGATAAGTATGATATTTAATTATGTTAATGGCTGCAAAGGAGCTGCACTAATAAGTTCAATGTTAACCTACCTTATGAAAATAGAAAGCTTTTATGTTTGAAGTAAAAGATTGACATTGACACATTATGGATTTCTACAAAACGAGGCACAAAATAAAATGGGCCCTAAAACCTACATGCTCACTTGCAATAGGAAGTATCCTTTAACAATTTTACCAGCACTGGCACACTAGATTATAAATATAGCCAAATTCCACTTGAAATCTTAAAACTGCTTCAGCACAATCAACTTATCCCTTTGCATTGTTAGCAGGAATATAAAGAATATTGCAACGTTCTACCATGCACATTGTAAATTAATCTATGTATATGTATTTTATAATTTATTATAATATGAGGAACTATAGTTGTATTTTTACCCAATAGCCTTGAGTTTGTAAGTACTGTATGAGGAACAAAATCTAATTACGTCATACTGCCAGTGATGCTGAAAAGGCAAGTGTGTGACTTGAGCTCAAAACAGTGGTAATCAACACATTTGACTATAGCCTACCTTGGAACGGTGTTCAACATTAGCTTTGTGGTCAAGGAGAAGTGATACAACTTCGTACCGACCTCGGAAACAAGCCAAGGTAAGGGCAGTGTTCCAATTGTACTTTATTTGAGCATTGATGTCTGAGCCCATGTCTAATAGTAGTTTCACCGCTGCCACATGACCATTCATGGCAGCAAGCATGAGTGGGGAGATACCAAGCAAGGATCCTGTGCGTGAGTCGACTTCTGTGCCATTGTTAAGCAGCAGTTTAATGATGTCAACAGAGCCCTTAGCTGCAGCCAGAGCAAGAGGAGTGTAGTCCGATG
Source organism: Procambarus virginalis (assembly GCA_020271785.1). NCBI lineage: Eukaryota > Metazoa > Arthropoda > Malacostraca > Decapoda > Cambaridae > Procambarus > Procambarus virginalis. The sequence continues at coordinate 3,683 of WNGS01069033.1, read as the reverse complement.
CATTTCTATGGTCCTTATTGGCACCTCGCTGGAGAAGAATTTCTACCACCTGCAAACCAGATGCCCCAACTTTAAAAGCCACTCAAAATTAATTCCTAGCATTATTAAATGCAACAGACAAACTTGTATATAGCTACCCCCTTCACCTGGACTCTTAGAGCCCAGGTGAAGGGCTCAAATATATAAATACACAAGATATATTTATCCTATTTAAAACAAATATTTTAATATATTTCCTATGTATATTAATATGCATTTAACATGGATATTAATATGTATTTAGTATAAATTTAATACATATAAATAGAATAAATACATTTCTTTTGTAGTTATCTACTTTTGATACCCAAATAAAATAATGGCTACAAAATTAAAAACTGTAGATTCAAGTTATTCTGAAGGAATCATTTAGAATTTACAGCCATTAGTAAATAATGCTAATTAAAATGAACAAGCTCCTGAGTAGTAAGAGGTGCTAACCTTTATTTGCCTGCTGAGCATGCAATAGAGAGGAGTGTCGTGGGTGATGTTAGTCCGAGCCTCAATATTCGCACCTGCAGCGAGTAAAGTTTCTACTAAATTGGCACGTCCTGTAGAAGCAGCTGCAATCAAGGGGGTGAATCCCTTCTTGTCTCTGTGCTCTGTAAACAGATATAAAATATACATTACAAAATTATGAAATACACACATATTATTGTTGAGCATACTTGTGTGTGTCTCAACAATTTAAAGTATTGAGAAAACTTATGATTATTCATAATGACCTCCATGCCACACGAAAATCATACCTATATCGGCGCCTCGAGCCAGTAGAAGCTGCACCAATTCGTCGTGGCCACCTGCACAAGCCAAAGTCAGGGGTGTGTCATGGTTGGAATGTGTCTCGATACCAACATCAACCAGATGGAAGGGTTTTCCAGCAGGATAAGGGCATACTCCAGCGGGTCCAATACCCGCTGACCCATTGTAAGGAACAGTTTCATCACCACCCATGTATGGAGCTCCGGCTGACACTGGTACTCCTCCAACTCCAAGCTGCTCACCACCCACCTATAACAAAAAAACACAAAAAAAAACAGTGTTGAATGTAATGAAATGCCATTTTCTGGGAATCCCGGCTGCTCCCCGGAGCTTACTGGGCTGATATGTGTGTATTAGACCATGGTATCAGTCAATTTGATTGGTGTTCTTGCCTACTGGGGACCTTGAGGCAAAACCTGGCCTCCTCAGAAAGGCACGAAGAGCAATTGCTTATGGAAACCCCCATGTGGATGGGAGCATTCCATATCTGCCATCGGTCGGGTTAGGCACTCAGAAAGGTAGGCGTGCCCCCAAAATAAATCCACCTAGTAAAAATTGCCACAGAAAGCCGAACTATCAAGCAGAACTCCCCAATCCGAAAACAATCAAACTAGCATGACATCACAACTGCTGCCACACCACTGTCTACGCAACTCCCCCCTACCTGAAATGGGAAAGAGTGAGCCCAAAACCCCCGTGTCACCATCCAACCAGAATTAAGAGACAATATAAAAAAACCAGCGTTGAATGTAATGAAACGCCATTTTCTGGGTGAGTCCCGGAGGCTCCCCAGAGCTATCCATGGCTGATATGGATATTCTAACTATTTTGCATCAGTCGATGTGGGTGGAGTTCTAGCCTACCGGGGACCACGAGCCAGAACCTGGCCCCCTCACAGAGGCATGGCGAGCAATGGCCCATAAAATTTACATGTGATTTGGAGCATTCTATATCTGCCATCGACCGGGACAGGCACCCAGAAAGGTAAGTGCCACAAAACAAACCCCTAGTCTGGTTAACAACAAAAATTAACAAACGAGTGGACAGAATTCCCCAAAAGAAAAACGAGCAAACTAGCATGACGTCACACGAGCCGCATGTCTGCGCAGCTCCCCCCTCCCCGGGAGGGGGAAGGGGGGAGCTCCAGACCCCCGAGCCGGCGATCCACACCCCAGTTCTGAGGCTGGATATCAAAACCGCGAAAAACCGCCGACCATAGGGCGGGAGGGATGTCGGGAAGCCTCCGGGACTTACCCAGAAAATGGCGTTTCATTACATTCAACGCTGGTTTTCTGGGGGGAGCCCCTGCGGCTCCCCGGAGCTACCTCACCAAAGATTACTAAGAAAAAACAAGAGCACTTACCCGGGAGGCGGTCGGTGCTCCACATCTCAAAACGAAGCCGAGACAACGGGCTGCAACCGCCGACCTAAAGCAACACAGGCCCGACTGGGCCCAGAAACGTTAACAAGATAGCATGCAGCCAGGACCCTGTTCGACCGCCAAAAGCCCCGAGCCCGAATGTCAGCCCAAGACATATTGCCAAAGACGGCAGCAAGAGCAGCGAACTTACGAACATCATGGGCACGGGGATAGACCGCAGGTTGGCTGGATTTAATAACCCTGCGGACGACCTGAGAGACCCGAACCCGCGAACAGGGAAGAAGGGAAACCGGATCAACCCAAAGCGCGTCCCCGGACACAGAAGCCGTGGCGCGCAGATAACGGCGGAGGGCCACAACCGGACAAACCACGCATCAACAACCCAAGGACCCCTCCGGAAAGCAGCAGTCTCATTCTTTGCCAGAAAAGAGGGAGACGGCTGCAAACGAACAAATTGAAGACCACGACCAAAGGAGCAAAAAACCTCTGCGCCGAAGAAGAGCATGAAGCTCCGCCACGCGACCCCCCAGAGGCTAATGCCAACAGAAAAAGAGCCTTAGCAAAGTAATCTTGAACCGAAGGGGCCACAACAAACCGAGGAGTGGAGAGATAGAAGAGCACTCTGTCCAAAGACCAGGACGGCTCAGGCGGCGCATGAGCAGGCCGGAGGTGAAACAAAGCCCGAGACAGCTTGTGAAACGGCGCAGAAGTAACATCAATACCGAAAGCAAGCTGCAGCGGCTCCGCCAGCGCCGCACGATACGAGGCGACAGTATTAGGCATCAGATGACAATCCTGAAACAACCAAAAGAAAAAGGACAACACTACCTGAACCGAAAGCGAGGAACAACGACGAAGGGTCAAAAAGAACCGGAAGGACCGCCAGGAAACTTCATACTGCCACACAGAGAAGAAACACGCAGGTGAGAAACCAACAAGGAAGACACCTGCTCACCATAAGATGGTGATAAACACGAGTCAAAAGACCAACGCGAAGACTCGCGGAGAAGAGCGAATAGTCATGTACCAGACCGGCCCGTTCTCCAGAAAGAGGCGGAGCTGCGGAAAAACCTCCGGGTTTGGACACCGAGCAAGCAGCGCCTGAAACCACGGCTGGCCGGCCACCAAGGGCCAAGAGGACCACTCGACCTTGGTAAGTCTCCAAGCGAGCCAAGACTCAGAGCAGCAGCTGAACCGGGGGAAAGAGGTACAGGAACCCCCATCTCGACCAGTCCTGCCGAAAGGCGTCGATCCCGACGGCCTCGCAGTCGGGGAAGGGCGCCACGTAAACCGGAAAAGCCTCGACCACGCCGACGCGAAGAGATCCACCTCCGGGCACCCGAACGTCCAGCAGAGCCAATGGAATGAGCCGGCATCGACCGTCCATTCCGTGGACAGGGGAACGAACCTGGATAGGCCGTCTGCCAGGACGTTGGACATCCCCCGGACGTGAACCGCCAGGAGAGCCAAACCCCGAGAACTCAGCAGACGAGTCACCCGA
>WNGS01069017.1:39501-53395 GCA_020271785.1 Procambarus virginalis | reverse complement strand
GGTGAAATAGTACGAGATCTGGACATAACTACTGTTCGTATCCTTCACTGTTACTGATATCCTACACTGTTATTGGTATCCTACAGTTACTGGTATCCTACAGTTTGGTATCCTTCACTGTTACTCGTATCCTACACTTCGTATCCTTCATTGTTTGGTATCCTAGTTACTGGTATCCTACAGTTATTGGAATCCTACAGTTACTGGTATCCTTCACTGTTACTCGTATCCTACACTGTTTTTCGTATCCTCTACACCATTCGTATCCTTCATTGTTACTAGTATTCTACATGTTTGATATCTTAGTTTCTGGTATCCTACACTGTTTCTGGTATCTTACACTGCTATTCCTATCTTACACCGTTACTGGTATCCTACAGTTTCTGTAGGATACCAGTAACAGTGAAGGATACCAGTAACTGTAGGATACCAGTTATTGGTATCCTACCGTTACTCTTATCCTACACTGCTATTCGTATCCTGCAGTGTTTGGTATCCTAGTTACTGGTATCCTTCACTGTTATTGGTATCCTACAATTACTGATATCCTACAGTTATTGGTATCCTACAATTACTGGTATCCTACTTGTATCCTTCACTGTTACTGGTATCCTACATTTGTATCTTTCACTGTTACTCGTATCCTACCCCACTATTCGTATCCTACACATTCGTATTCATTGTTACTGGTATCCTTCAGTGTTTGGTATCCTAGTTACTCGTATCCTTCATTGTTACTGGTAAGTGTAGGATACCAGTAACTGTAGGATGCGAATAAGTGTAGGATACCAGTAACAGTGTAGGATGCGAATAAGTGTAGGATACCAGTATCAGTGTAGGCTGCGAATAAGTGTAGGATACCAGTATCAGTGTAGGATACCAGTATCAGTGTAGGCTGCGAATAAGTGTAGGATACCAGTATCAGTGTAGGCTGCGAATAAGTGTAGGATACCAGTAGCAGTGTAGGATACCAGTAGCAGTGTCGGATGCGAATAAGTGTAGGATACCAGTAGCAGTGTCGGATGCGAATAAGTGTAGGATACCAGCAGCAGTGTAGGATGCGAATAAGTGTAGGATACCAGCATCAGTGTAGGATACCAGTATTAGTGTAGGATACCAGTAGCAGCGTAGGATACCAGTATCAGTGTAGGATACCAGTAGCAGCGTAGGATACCAGTAGCAGCGTAGGATACCAGTAGCAGTGTAGGATACCAGTAGCAGCGTAGGATACCAGTATCAGCGTAGGATACCAGTATCAGTGTAGGATACCAGTAGCAGCGTAGGATGCGAATAAGTGTAGGATACCAGTATCAGCGTAGGATACCAGTATCAGTGTAGGATACCAGTATCAGTGTAGGATGCGAATAAGTGTAGGATACCAGTATCAGTGTAGGATACCAGTATCAGTGTAGGATACCAGTAGCAGCGTAGGATACCAATAGCAGCGTAGGATGCGAATAAGTGTAGGATACCAGTATCAGCGTAGGGTACCAGTATCAGTGTAGGATACCAGTAACAGCGTAGGATACCAGTAGCAGTGCAGGATACCAGTATCGGCGTAGGATACCAGTAGCAGCGTAGGATACCAATAGCAGCGTAGGATACCAGTATCAGCGTAGGATACCAGTAGCAGTGTAGGATACCAGTATCAGTAGGATACCAGTGTCAGCGTAGGATACCAGTATCAGCGTAGGATACCAGTATCAGTGATACCAGTAGCAGTGTAGGATAGCAGTATCAGTAGGATCCCAGTAGCAGTGTAGGATACCAGTATCAGTGTAGGATACCAGTATCAGCGTAGGATACCAGTAGCAATGTAGGATACCAGTATCAGTAGGATACCAGTAGCAGTGTAGGATACCAGTATCAGTAGGATACCAGTAGCAGTGTAGGATACCAGTAGCAGTGTAGGATACCAGTAGCAGCGTAGGATACCAGTATCAGTGTAGGATACCAGTATCAGTGTAGGATACCAGTAGCAGCGTAGGATACCAGTATCAGTGTAGGATACCAGTAGCAGCGTAGGATGCGAATAAGTGTAGGATACCAGTATCAGCGTAGGATTCCAGTATCAGTGTAGGATACCAGTATCAGTGTAGGATACCAGTAGCAGCGTAGGATGCGAATAAGTGTAGGATACCAGTATCAGCGTAGGATACCAGTATCAATGTAGGATACCGGTATCAGTGTAGGATACCAGTATCAGTGATACCAGTAGCAGCGTAGGATACCAGTATCAGTGTAGGATATCAGTAGCAGCGTAGGATACCAATAGCAGCGTAGAATGCGAATAAGTGTAGGATACCAGTATCAGCGTAGGATACCAGTAGCAGCGTAGGATACCAGTATCAGTAGGATACCAGTATCAGTGTAGGATACCAGTAGCAGTGTTGGATGCGAATGAGTGTAGGATACCAGTAGCAGTGTTGGATGCGAATAAGTGTAGGATACCAGTAGCTGTAGGATGCGAACAAGTGTAGGATACCAGTAGCAGTGTAGGATGCGAATAAGTGTAGGATACCAGTATCAGTGTAGGATACCAGTAGCAGCGTAGGATACCAGTAGCAGCGTAGGATACCAGTATCAGTGTAGGATACCAGTAGCAGCGTAGGATACCAGTAGCAGCGTAGGATACCAGCATCAGTGTAGGATACCAGTAGCAGCGTAGGATACCAGTATCAGTGTAGGATACCAGTAGCAGCGTAGGATACCAGTATCAGTGTAGGATATCAGTAGCAGCGTAGGATACCAATAGCAGCGTAGGATGCGAATAAGTGTAGGATACCAGTATCAGCGTAGGATACCAGTAGAAGCGTAGGATACCAGTATCAGTAGGATACCAGTATCAGTGTAGGATACCAGTAGCTGTAGGATGCGAATAAGTGTAGGATACCAGTAGCAGTGTAGGATGCGAATAAGTGTAGGATACCAGTATCAGTGTAGGATACCAGTAGCAGCGTAGGATACCAGTAGCAGCGTAGGATACCAGTATCAGTGTAGGATACCAGTAGCAGCGTAGGATACCAGTATCAGTGTAGGATACCAGTAGCAGCGTAGGATACCAGTAGCAGTGTAGGATACCAGTAGCAGCGTAGGATGCGAATAAATGTAGGATACCAGTATCAGCGTAGGATACCAGTATCAGTGTAGGATACCAGTATCAGTGTAGGATACCAATAGCAGCGTAGGATGCGAATAAGTGTAGGATACCTGTATCAGCGTAGGATACCAGTAGCAGCGTAGGATACCAGTATCAGCGTAGGATACCAGTAGCAGCGTAGGATGCGAATAAGGTAGGATACCAGTATCAGTGTAGGATACCAGTAGCAGCGTAGGATACCAGTATCAGTGTGGGGATACGAATAAGTGTACGATACCAGTAGCAGTGTAGGATGCGAATAAGTGTAGGATACCAGTAGCGTAAGATGCGATTAAGTGTAGGATACCAGTATCAGGTAGGATACCAGTATCAGTGTAGGATACCAGTATCAGTGTAGGATACCAGTATCAGCGTAGGATACCAGTATCAGTGTAGGATACCAGTATCAGCGTAGGATACCAGTAGCAGTGTAGGATACCAGTATCAGTAGGATACCAGTAGCAGTGTAGGATACCAGTAGCAGTGTAGGATACCAGTATCAGTAGGATACCAGTAGCAGCGTAGGATACCAGTATCAGTGTAGGATACCAGTATCAGTGTAGGATACCAGCAGTGTAGGATACCAGTAGCAGTGAAGGATACCAGTATCAGTGTAGGATACCAGTAGCAGCGTAGGATACCAATAGCAGCGTAGGATACCAGTATCAGCGTAGGATACCAGTATCAGTGATACCAGTAGCAGTAGGATACCAGTATCAGTAGGATACCAGTAGCAGCGTAGGATACCAATAGCAGTGTAGGATACCAGTAGCAGTGTAGGATACCAGTATCAGTGTAGGATACCAGTATCAGCGTAGGATACCAGTAGCAATGTAGGATACCAGTATCAGTAGGATACCAGTAGCAGTGTAGGATACCAGTATCAGTAGGATACCAGTAGCAGTGTAGGATACCAGTATCAATAGGATACCAGTAGCAGCGTAGGATACCAGTAGCAGCGTAGGATACCAGTATCAGTGTAGGATACCAGTATCAGCGTAGGATACCAGTATCAGTGTAGGATACCAGTATCAGTGTAGGATACCAGTAGCAGCATAGGATACCAGTATCAGCGTAGGATACCAGTAGCAGTGTAGGATACTCGTATCCTATTGTTACAGGTATCCTGCACTTAACAGTGTAGGATACCAGTATCCTACAGTTTGTGTTCAGTATTCAGCACTTTCTGCTCAGGTATTAAAGCTTGTATCTGGGTTAAATATAACACATTGGAGGAAAAGTCAGTTTCTTTATTTACAAGGTGCAGATTAACTTTCTACAAATAACTGCAATATTGATTTTAAATGGTTGGTGATGACAATCACATAATGTGCCTTGGTGGCTCTGCTATAAACAGTGTCGGCCTGGTCGACATCTGTCGTGCTCGACCAGGCCACCTGCTCGACCAGCTGGTGCCTGACGACCAACCACGCCCTCTATATCAGGCCTGTACGTGCCCTGACAGTGTAACAAACTTGTCGACAAACGTAGTATGCCCGTCTATCGAGAGCACACCAGGGGAGTATACACTGTGCTACACACTATCCCCCCACCACCCTTTTTTGCAATTGGTGTGCATGCCACAGCTACACACACACACACACACACACGCTTGAGGTGTAGCACACACGTTACACAACTCATCGTGGGTCATCAACACTTTTACTACACCCAACACGCGCACACCAACACCGCTCCACTACAGGTAAAGCTACCTCAAGCCTGTACATTATAAAAAAATATATGAAAATGGCAGCTCAGCAAAGTTGTCAACAGTGACTTTTATGAAGCGTTAAACGAAGCAATTAGTTAAGAGTTGTCCTCAGGAGGGATGCTTTAAATGGTCGGCTGACAAAAGCATCTCATTCTCATCCTTTACGCTAGGAAATTAGCTCTGTGCATTGCCACACAAAAGTGGGCTCCACCCAAACAACAGCGAAAGCATATAGACTTGTAGGCGGGCGATGAGCCACAATAACGTGGCTAAAGTAAGTTGACCAGACCACACACTAGAAGGGTGAAGGGACGACGACGTTTCGGTCCGTCCTGGACCATTCTCAAGTCGATTGAGAATGGTCACAATCGCCTTGAGAATGGTCCAGGACGGACCGAAACGTCGTCGTCCTTTCACCTTCTAGTGTGTGGTCGGCTCAACCAGACTTGTAGGCTTTTGCCATTGGGAAAACCTCTTTTTATTCAATTGCAAACAAACACACAATGTTGCATGCTTTTTCCTGCTTTTCCCAAGATGATCAACACGTGCAACGCAATGACAGGCGATAAAGTAAAAACGGTAGTGATTTCCATGAGTTACTATGACTAAATCGAGTATTGCAGTAACCAGAACTATTATATCCATTTTATTTCCACTACTTGTGCCATTTGAATACTGGAAATGGTAGCGATATAGCAAGATAAATACATCTATAACTATGGCATCCATTAGAAAGCAAAAAATCAATTGCAAACTGGCTGGTAAAGTTAACATTTTTCTGCAGTGTTCTTTGTTGAAACTTATCAAAAACTTAACATTACTTTCCTTCCAAAACTTGGAGCAGAAATTTTTTTTCCCAAATAGTTTTTGAACATTTGATAAAATTCAGATTTTGTGTCTCATGTTACATCTCTAAAAAAAAGTAGTGTTGTTGTGTGTGTGGAGGAGACAGAGGCAGCAAGCAACAAACAGTTAGGTGGAAGGTGAACAACCATCACTGCCTGCCATGACTTAGTATGACAGGAACATATCCCCCACATACACACAACGGGATAACGAGACTTTTTTTTACCATTGCAACGAAAAATAACGTTATTTTCCGTATATAATGCATATTTTTATGTATATTTTCCGTATTGTGTGTGTGTGCTGGGGGACAGAACCAGAGAGGATAAGGCCGAAAATAAATATAAATTCGACAGGATCTGAAGACAAGACATGGCGATAAAGTACAGACGAGCGGTCGTACTAACAAGAGAAATCATACGTACACACACTGATGCGGCAAGCTAAAGCAATATGGGAGCAAGCATGCAAATAAAAACCACATGACAAGAACCTGGTTAATAAGAATGGGAGGTTGTTATAGCTTCACTGAGATCCTGATAAAAAGGGCCAAGTGGGCGGGGATAAGGGAATGAACTTGAGGCAAAGAACAGCTGCACTATGGAACACCTGGCAAGAGGAGGGATTATTGATACATGACAATAACAGCAGTTGCAGGTTGGTGGCGGTATTGATGGTGGGGGGTTAGGGGGGTGTCTGCGGGCGTTGATGTGGGAACGGATAATCAGATCGTCTAAATTCCATTTATACAAATAGAGGAAATCAACAGGGTGCTTTACAAGTTATTATGTACACAATAAGCAAACCTTCCTTCTTTTGGCAAACCCCCCCCGCTTCCCCAAAGATTATTTTATTAAATATACATATAATTCAAAATATATAATACGACTTTAATGACACGCTTCGTCATATGCATTTCATTCTGTTGGGGAGTTTTGCCAAAGGAATCAAGAACATAAGAAATCTTTGGTTTGATAAGTTTGTACGCACACTTCATACATACATACATACACAGTATACCAATTACCTACATGTAGAGAAACAGGTGGTAAACAGTAAACAGGAAGAGTAAACCCATACGTACAGTTTGCCGCACTGTACGTCAACGTACCGATATAAAAAGGAAAACTATGATAGATAAATATATATATATTCATCTATGAATATATAAATATATACACAGATCTTCCATAAAAACGCTTGGATACAACTTTTGACCAATGCATCTGACCAGACACCAAGTCCTATAAAACCAAAGGAAACTAACATAAAACATATGGTTTAAGTCAGGTGTGTGGGCGTGCAGGGTGAGGCATACAAGTGGCAGCTGAGAAGACATGAATATGGCTATACAAGAACATATATTCGTGAATAATTTAACAATTAAATACTGCACAAAATATACAAATTAAAAAATGTTATAACATCTACAAAATTAAAACCAAGGTTGAATAGTAGTTTGTCATTCGGGTCACTATTGAAGTTTGAGGTTTAGTCAACACGCGTTTCTATGATGCAATTTTAAAGATTGGTTAAAATAGTGTTTTCTAAAAAAAAAAGTACATTTTAGTCATACACATTACACAAGACATTGGAGCAAAAGCAGGCTAAGAATGTAACGGTAATTTGCCACACAGTAATTGAGTTAGGTTTTAGGTACATTAATGGCGATTTCGAATAAAAACTGAAAGTCATTGAATGTATGTGTAGTCATTAAATATAGAAATTAAAGCAAATTAGGTTTGTCGTAAACAATGATTTTTGTTTTGTTACATTATACAATGGGCAAACGTAGCAACTACAACACTCTTGGCCCAATTTTTTTTTTTAGCTTTGACAGCTATAATCCAATTGACTTATCCATTATATTGCTCCTAGTGTCACCAGGCTAGTTACGGAATGTCAAGAATATTGTCCAAGTGATTATGATATTAAAAAGATCAAACATACGAATAATTTTGTCAAAAAAAGTTAAGTGATCTTTTGCCGACTCTTTGACAGGATAATTATTACCACATGTCCTTGCACTGGACATAATATAAACTTTTTTGTTTTGTTTAAATTTCATAAATCCAGATATAAACTCAGACTAGCTCTAACACAGTTAAATATACACATTAAAATGTCCAATAATTTATAAAATATACAAACACCGATTAAAATAAATGTGACTGAGGATAAAAATGTGAATTTCCACATGGAGGAGCGTCCAGCTTCTGGACGAGAGCACTCTACACAAGCCTGCCTACATCACACACCTGTTTACACCTGCTTTACTCCCTCTCTGACACCCAGTCCTTCATTCACCCGACTCACGCACTTCATCATCATCCATAAAACAAAAAAAATTATGCTTGTATGTACACATCTATTTAGTCAACCACTTGTAGCTTTAAAACCCACTTTCGTTATACGCTCGTACGCACAAATACGCTCTCACTAACTCTTATTGGTCGTTTGTCACTGCAAACACGTGATAGCTAACATGTAAATACAAATTATTTCACAGGTAAACAGACTTAATTCACTGTGTTATAAAAGGTCTTATGTTTGGGGGGTATTGCAGGGCCACCTCTAATAGATACTCAGTTATCACGTTTTGCTTTTTCTTTCACTTAAGGGCGGCCCCAATTGCATATTGCAAAGTCCCAGAGGTTTCCAATGTGAGGACTGAAGGTGTGGAGGGCTGAGATAAGAGCAGTCTATGAATCACTGGGAAGGAGGGGGAGGTATCAGAGGTTCTGTTTCACCTCACGCACCTCCACAAAGATTAGTCACACCACTTAAAAATCCATCTTTTATTCTATATAAAACAAAACACTTTTGTCTTTGCACGGCACCGACACTTTTAAAACTTCTTCAGATAATGTGTGCGTTTGTGGCCCCGGTCGATGTTCATAGGACTTCTTGTGTTCATCGTTCACTTGTGTTCACTTTTGTACAGAGGAAACTGTGGCCTTGTGGGGAACGTGGACAAAAAGAGAAAGTTTTTGGGGTGTTTTAAGTTTCACCAGGTAGTTCAGTGAGGGGTTTACCATCATGAGGCAGCACATGGGAATGAGGGGTTCTCGTCCTCTTAGGCAATTAGGCTAGTTGTGACGATCGCTCTCTGCCGACTGTTGTGTGTCCGCCCTGTTAACGACACGTCCAAATCAGTAAAATTATTATGGAAATTCCTTTATCTTACATTTCAAACTACTTTTATGCAAATTGGTCAAATTGTTCGACCGAGTCTCCCATTAACACACTGCAGAATGAGACAGGTTACTGTTGACCCCTAAATTACTCAATTCCAAGAAGAACTATTTAATTCTTACATGCATATTTGCAATAAATAACCGAACAAAATAAATGCATTTTACTCACTCACAAAGGCAAGTTTTCAATATTTTAATGTACAAATTTTGCAACCCATTCCCCTGAAATGGTAGCACTCGCAGCAAATGTTTGGTCGAACGTACAAAAATAGACTGAGTCAACAATGATCCCGTTTTGTACAGTTAATTTGGTGAAGGGTACGGAAAAAATCTTAGGACTAGAATATAGCACATGTACTCTATATTTTTGAGGGAGGGAGTCCAACAACTTAGGTTTGACCAAATAGGTGATGTAAGTACTTAAATAATATTAATGAAAGATGAGTTGAGAATTTTTAAACCTCAAATTTATATCAAGTTGACCTTCAGAGTTATTTTAGCGGGCCAGCCAGAGGCTTAGGGCCCGCGCAGGAATATCCCTGCAAAAAAATAGGTTATTTTCTTTGAAAATTTTATATCGATAGGGGCCCCAGCTAGAACAAAATAGCAAAAGGGTTCATGTATAACTTTCTCCACCTACATTATTGACCGTGATAATGCCACAAGCATTATCAAAATTCAATTAACGACCATTTTTCTTGGCATTATAAAAACTTTAATCTTCATTGGGTTAAATTTGTTAGCTTTGTCAGTTCTGGCAGAACTGTTCCAATAGAAGTCTAAGACTACTAAACTGCTAGAACAACAGTGTTAGTCTAACAGACTTCTAAGCATAAGACACACAAATCACAATAGCGTGATGCATCAGATGAACAAATCCACAAGGGCCGTGACGAGGGTTCGAACCTACGTCCGAGGGGTTCCCCAGACGCTGCCTTAACCGACTGAGCTACGACATGGTCAAAAGAATTGCAACCGCAAATTCGACCCATCGTCACGGCCCTTGTGGATTTGTTCTAAGCCTAACCCTAATCTGTTTGTTTCTCTGTTGCATTTAACATCAACTGATGTTAGTTGCAGTCTGTGTGGACCTTAACAAAACGTCAATTAAGTTTGTGGCAGAGTCTAAGGGTTAACTACCCGGAGTCAAACAACCCGGTTTTTGAACAAATCCACAAGGACCGTAACGAGGATTTGTCCTCGTCACCTTTGTGGATTTGCCCAAGGATGTCGGCCCTTTGTGGATTTGCCCAAGGATGTCGGCCCTTTGTGGATTTACCCAAGGATGTCGGCCCTTTGTGGATTTACCCAAGGATGTCGGCCCTTTGTGGATTTGCCCAAGGATGTCGGCCCTTTGTGGATTTGCCCAAGGATGTCGGCCCTTTGTGGATTTACCCAAGGATGTCGGCCCTTTGTGGATTTGCCCAAGGATGTCGGCCCTTGTGGATTTGCCCAAGGATGTCGGCCCTTGTGATTTGCCCATGGATGTCGGCCCTTGTGGATTTGCCCAAGGATGTCGGCCCTTTGTGGATTTACCCAAGGATGTCGGCCCTTTGTGGATTTGCCCAAGGATGTCGGCCCTTGTGGATTTGCCCAAGGATGTCGGCCCTTGTGGATTTACCCAAGGATGTTGGCCCTTTGTGGATTTGCCCAAGGATGTCGGCCCTTGTGGATTTGCCCAAGGATGTCGGCCCTTGTGGATTTACCCATGGATGTCGGCCCTTGTGGATTTGCCCAAGGATGTCGGCCCTTTGTGGATTTGTTCATATGATGCATCACACAATTGTGATTTGTGTATGTAACTCTGTCTTTAGGGCACGTTGGGTACTACTTACTTAAGGTTCTTGTATCGCTCCTTCTCGTAGCTGTTGTCTGGCCCTTCACACTCGAACGATGCCAGCGCCAGACCTGTATAAATGGTACACACCTGATTAATAATGCCTGTGTGTTCTTCACACAAATTGTCAGCCTTATTTGGCGGTGTTAAAAGCTTGGTATTATCATAATAGTTTTGTGTCTCAATAACGGAAGGCTGCGGAACTACACCACACGGACGGCGTGATTCAAGGGATAGTGTGATATCACAGCTGATAAAGTAAACGGTTTACATCAGTGATTGAACTTTCAAGTTACAGAACACAATTTTGAGGTATATTTTTCCAAATCATTTTCAGTGTCACGTGTGTACTGTGTGCATGTGGGCAAGTGCGTGTGTGTGTGTGTACTCGCCTAATTGTGCTTGCGAGGGTTGAGCTCTGGCTCTTTGGTCCCGCCTCTCAACCGTCAATCAACAGGTGTGTACAGGTTTCTGTGTGTGTGTGTGTGTGTGTGTGTGTGTGTGTGTGTGTGTGTGTGTGTGTGTGTGTGTGTGGTGTGTGGTGTGTGTGTGCGCGTGTGTCTTACCTGTCTCCGTGAGGACGTTGGTGGTCTGCATGTAATTGATCACGTCTGGGACCTTCTCAAAGGGACAAGTCACCTGCTTCCAGGCCATAAACTCCGTCACCTGCTTAGCCAGCTGCCAGAACTTGTCGAAGTTGATGTGCCCATTAGGCAACCTGCAGAGGGAGGGCAAGGAATTATCCAGTCTTGCAACAACAGGTAAAGAAAATCGTGTTGAATTGTTCAGGAATATGTACACAAACATATGCATTTGCTCATATGTCACCTCCTGATGTATTTTAAGTTCCCTTCAAGATAATACCACAAGATAAACCCAGTTAAATGTTGTACTTTCGAATCTCCCTTTCACAGTGGACTCATTCTATTATCTTCTATTCTATCTCACTACCACGTACACCAGTATCTATAGCTATCTCTATATCCAGCAATCAGTTTTCTCCTTATCTCCTCACCTGCTGGCACAGCCCTCGTTGAGGAAGTAAAGATCCTTGACCAGGAGGCTGAAGAAGGGGATGACTATCTTCTGCCTATCGTCGACGGCTCCTGCAGACCGCCACATGGCCGCCTTCAGCGTAGACCTGTAGCTACTGAAGTTACTGGAGGGGTCCATCTGATGCTCCAGTACCGAGAACTTGGCACTCTGGACCTTGCTCCACTGAAGGACAATAAAAGGAACTTTCAGTGATTGGTATATAATGTACTAACGATAGTAAGCGAGTAGGAATTATAACATTCAAAACACTGGGTGTATGATTTTACACAAATGATTAATAATGTATGAACTGAGGATGGCAAAATGATCACTATAACCACTTCATACACAATTGATCCTTTGACAGCACTATAGAGGATCAATAATATCGAGTTTTTGGAATACAAATGATTAATGATTTAGGTGGATATCCTGAGACTTTATCCAAGACATTAATCATGTGTATTCCAGACTATAATAAAAGTTGTCAAATATGTTTTGTAGTGAAATCTTCGGTGTCATATCCGGAGACTTTATCCAAGATTTCACAACAAAACATACTTTAAAATACACACAGAAATCACAATACAATACAGTGATATATCAAATGAACAAATCCACAAGAACAAATCACAACAGTCGACTAAGCCGCAGCTGGGAACATCCCGTGCATAGGTTCGAACCCTCATCACGGCCCTTGTGGATTTGTCATTTATACTTGAGAACGTTCACATGAACAAGACGGCCTTACCGTCTTCTTGAGTCTGGAGACTATGGACATGTTCAGACCAGCGATGATACCCATCAGGGAGTTGAAGTTACCGATGTTGAAGCTCTCCCGAGCCACCTCAATCCACCACTCTATCACCTTCACTCTCTGCTTCTTCTTGACGTGCTGTTGGCCACACCAGACACACCCTCTCAGTTACATCAAGATATAGAGATATAAATTTAATATAAAAAAAAACCGTGAAGAATTCGAACCCAGACAGCCAGGGCCTCATGGTCTTTGACGCGTCCAGTACTGTTACCGCTAGACCACACTGACTGTACAAAGTGGAAGTCGTCTGACTCTTTTAACCCAATTCCCGACAGCTCTCTCTGACCATTTTGGGCGCAGATCATCAAATCACTTCATCATGCTGGGGCCGCGTGAGTGACATTTGTGCGTCGGGCACAAATGATAGGGAATATAGTGATGAAACTATTGGCTCCAGCTGGCCCGGGGATCGAACCCAGGTCTTTGGGATCGATAACCTAGAGCGTGAGGTAAGTTATCCTGGGGACAATTTAACAACTAGCAAGACTTGAAAGCCAACAACAGTTCAAATAGCAAACACAAGAACAATAGATTATACATACTGTAAGGTACAGTCTATTTCTCCTATTTCTATAATATAGTCTATAGGAGAAAAATTATTTCTCCTGATATATATAATTTTTTAATTATAGATGATATATAATGTAAGGTAATATATCTAGAGAAAGCACTAAGCCATCACAACTATACGACTTAATGTTAAGAAATATGTAAAAAAAAATACATTAAAAATTTATTTTACAGATCCGGAATAAATTCTTATTAGTAGCAACAATTTAATTGCAAGTCTAACACATTCTGCATAATTTTGATAAAAACTCAGAAATAATTATGTATATGCCTTCATGTGAAGATACTCGCATTAACATGATATATAATTTGCGCGTGGGCTGACGGCTTCTAAGTAATAACCCCAGAGCCGGAGACCAAGAGCTAGTACGTACAGGCGGCGTCGCCACCAGGTAAAAAGTCTGTTGAACCACTGAATGTAAGACTCCAAGTTGTTGGTCGTCTTGAGGTCTTTGTAGCACGCGTCGAGGTTGTCTTTGGCGAAGGGCCTGCACGAACTCCTCGGCCCGATGTAGGACAGCTTCTCCAGCTCGATGTGCGTAAGCTGCTGAGCCCTCACCAGCGGGCTCTGGCATACTCTGTGATGTCCGTTGGCTGTGGAAAGGAAGGAGTACACAGGTGTGGGTGCAGCTCATACCTGCACAGCCGTACCTGCACGACCGAAGCTGCAGTTTGAAACATGACGATAAATTTCCCCGTGCCACCCACACACCCCAACGGTAAAATAACTCTTTCT
>WNGS01069017.1:14851-27201 GCA_020271785.1 Procambarus virginalis | reverse complement strand
GTGAAATATACAACAATTAAATACATGAGGATTTGTGTATACATTGTGCGTAGGGTAAGACAGTTCGTGTATTAAATACTAAGTATGGCATTGGATCCCCCTTCCCCCCCCTCTCCCTCTTGCAATACCTTGCCAACGTGGCGCCGGTTCATGCAACATATATATATGGTGGTGGTGGTCTCTGCAACACATCATCTTACCCATGCAACCTGCAGGAACGGAAATATGCGTCCTGCAATATGAAAATAAATCATTCTTTATTATAAACCTATAAGATAACCTCTGGCCGACAATACATCGCTATCTTATCTTGGAGTTATTCTTGATATGATTTCGGGGTGTTAGCGTCCCCCGCGGGCCCTTCCTCGACCCGGTCTCTCTATTTTTGTTACACCCATCCCCCCCAGGAAGCAGCAGCCCCGTAGCAGCTGTCCAACTCCCTGGTACCTATTTACTGCTAGGTGAACAAGGGCATCAGAGTGAAAGAGGCTCTGCCATTTGTTTCTCCTCCAGCGGGGATCGAACCCGGAATCTTAGGACTACGAATCCCGAGCGCTGTCCGCTCAGCCGTCAGCCCCCCCCCCCCCACAACCCCCCTTTGCTTCCTGACACAAACCATAAAACACCCGAAACACACCTAACCCACACATTTTGCAAGCAAACAAGTTGAGCATCAGTTATCAGTGTTTGCAAACACAGCGCAGGATCCAAACACGCAAACGCCGTGTTATATACTCTAACAACGCCCCCCCCCCTTCCGCCCCCCCCCAAAAAAATAAAAACGTCGTTTTTACGTCGTGTATTCACTGAAAACGGGAAGTCGAAAACTCGCTATACTGAAGAGGTTGTCAGCGAGCCGCAAGAGTAAGAGATTATACGGTGACAGAGGAAATGGTGAGGGCCCCCTCGGTTTGGCCTCACAAATAGTCCATATCTTCCGTGGCGCTCCACACCACACACACACACACACACCCACACACACACACACACCACACACACCACACACACACAGACCTCTGTGTCATTATGCTGAGGAGAGAGAGACGGCCGCCGCGCTCGGCTCCAGAGGCTAGGTAAATGTGCCTTTGATATACATGCCAGTGAAAGAGGAAGGGAAGGGAGAGGAGTAGGTGAGATGAGGTAGAGAGTGTGTGTGTGTGTGTGGTGTGTGTGTGTGTGTGTGTGTGTGTGTGTGTGTGTGTGTGTGTGGTGTGTGTGTGATCACCTAATTGTGTTGGGGGGTTGAGCTTTGGCTCTTTGGTCCCGCCTCTCAACTGTCAATCAACTGGTGTACAGTTTCCTGAGCCTACTGGGCTCTATCTTTCTACATTTGAAACTGTGTATGAAAACAGCCTCCACCACATCACTTCCTAGTGAGGCTGCCACGGGCTGCTTCCTAAATTGTTGGTTTTGTGTGGTGTGTTGTGTGTGTGTGTGTGTGTGTGTGTGTGTGTGGATATGTGGTGTGGGGAAGAAAAAATAGTAGTAGAAATAGTTGTTTGACAGTTGAGAGGGGGCCGAAAGAGCAGAGATCAACCCCCGCAAGCACAACTAGGTGAATAACACACACACACACACACACACACACACACACACACACACACACACACACACACACACACACACACACACCGCACACACACACACTAATGTAGTACCATATACAAAAAGGGTGACAGACAAGAGGCACTGAACTAACAGGCCAGTGTCCTTAACTGGTATACCATGCAAGGTGATGGAGAAGATTGTGAGGAAAAAACCTAGTAACACATCTGGAGAGAAGAGACTTCGTGACAACCCATCAACATGGGTTCAGGGAGGGTAAATCTTGCCTTACAGGCTTGATAGAATTCTACGATCAGGTGACAAGAATTAAGCAAGAAAGAGAGGGTGGGCGGACTGCATTTTTTTGGACTGTCGGAAAGCCTTTGACACAGTACCCCATAAAAGGTTGATGCATAAGCTGGAGAAACAGGCAGGAGTAACAGGTAGGGCGCTCCAGTGGATAAGGGAGTACCTAAGCAATAGGAAGCAGAGAGTTACAGTGAGGGGTGAGACCTCAGACTGGCGTGAAGTCACCAGTGGAGTCCCACAGGGCTCTGTACTTGGACCTATCCTGTTTCTGATATACGTAAATGATCTCCCAGAGGGTATAGACTCATTCCTCTCAATGTTTGCTGACGACGCCAAAATTATGAGAAGGATTAAGACAGAGGAGGACAGCTTGAGACTTCAAGAAGACCTGGACAAGCTGCAGGAATGGTCGAACAAATGGCTGTTAGAGTTTAACCCAAGCAAATGTAATGTAATGAAGATAGGGGTAGGAAGCAGGAGACCAGATACAAGGTATCATTTGGGAGATGAAATACTTCAAGAGTCAGAGAGAGAGAAAGACCTGGGGGTTGATATCACGCCAGACCTGTCCCCTGAAGCTCATATCAAGAGGATAACATCAGCAGCATATGCCAGGTTGGCTAACATAAGAACGGCCTTTAGAAACTTGTGTAAGGAATCTTTCAGAACATTATATACCACATATGTCAGACCAATCCTGGAGTATGCGGCTCCAGCATGGAGTCCCTATCTAGTCAAGCATAAGACTAAACTGGAAAAGGTTCAAAGGTTTGCCACCAGACTAGTACCCGAGCTGAGAGGTATGAGCTACGAGGAGCGACTGCAGGAATTAAACCTCACTTCGTTGGAAGACAGAAGAGTTAGGGGGGACATGATCACCACATTCAAGATTATCAGGGGAATCGACAGGGTTGATAAAGACAGGCTGTTTAACACAAGGGGCACACGCACTAGGGGACACAGGTGAAAACTGAGTGCCCAAATGAGCCACAGAGATATTAGAAAGAACTTTTTTAGTGTCAGAGTGGTTGACAAATGGAATGCATTAGGAAGCGATGTGGTGGAGGCTGACTCCATACACAGTTTCAAGTGTAGATATGATAGAGCCCATTAGGCTCAGGAAACTGTACACCTGTTGATTGACGGTTCAGAGGCGGGACCAAAGAGCCAGAGCTCAACCCCCGCAAGCACAACTAGGTGAGTACAACTAGGTGAGTACACACAGTTCCTAATGCACGTAAACGATTCAACAGCGGAACTAAGCTCATTCTTGTCAATGTTTGCTGACGATGCTAAGGCTAACGAGGCGAATCAGAACTGCGGAGGTCTGCAATACATTAAGAAATGAGCTTGACAATGCTCTTGAGACCTACTAGACGTTAACCCTTGCAAATGCAAGACTACGACGTTCAACTGCAGTACAGGATGAAGGAAAAGCAACTACCAACTTCTGAAACAGGAAAAAAATTGACTTAGAAGTGGACATAACTGGATATCTGCCACCAGAGGCACGCGTCAAAAGGATAACGAGGGCAGCATACTGGCAAACATCCAGTTATCCTTCGGAAACTTGGACAAAGAGCTCTTCCGAGCACTGTATACAGGCCTTTATGAGAGCCATTGTGTATGCTGCCCCCGATATAAAACCACTACCCAAAGAAGCACAGAATAAAACTTGAATATGCCCAAAAAATATGTAACAAGGCTCGTTCCTGAGCTATGAAGGGAGACCGGGTGAACTGTACCTTACTAACTGGAGGAAAGATATGATAACGATGTAAAAGATATCAAGGGAGATACTGACAAAATAGAAATAAAAAACAAAGTTCAAATTAATGAAGAGGTTACAGAGAGGACGTAATTGGAAACTTGAAACACAGAGGAGTGACTTTCTTTTCAGTCTAAGAGTCGTAAATAAATGGAATGGACTAGGAGGAAGAAGCTGGCAGAGGCAATTTTTTATTCAGGAAAAGTACATTTTATATATGTATATAATATATATATATATATATATATATATATATATATATATATATATATATATTCTTATCCTCGACCAGTGCTACAAGTGAATTAGTGAAGGAAATACTACCAGAATACCTAAGGAACTCCATTGGGATTCGTGATCCCAAATTTGTGGAAGGAGCTGGTCGGTGGGACACACTCGCCAATTCACACACCCGACCAACTTGTCCAAACGACGGTAAACAGGCCAAATGGGATAGCCCTATAGTGGAGAACATCGCCAAAGCATTGCTGGACGTAGCTTCTCAGAAGGACAGAGCGCGTCTCCTAGCTGTGCAAGCCCCCCATGCTGGGGACTTCCTGTTGGCAGTCCCTAATTCCGCCTTGGGCACCCGCCTGGATCATCGGGCCCTAAGTATTGGTGTTGCTCTGCGCCTTGCCGCCCCTATCTCCACCGAGCACCGGTGTATTTGCGGCCAGGCACGGGCAGACCAATACGGCAGCCATGGTCTCATCTGTCGTAAGACACAGGGAAAGATTGCCAGACACGAGGCAGTCAATGACATCATCAAGAGAAGTTTGGCTACAGCTGGGTGTCCAGCACAAAGGGAACCCCAGCTGTGCAGACCTGACAACAGCCAAAAACGCCCAGATGGAGTCACCCTGCAGCCATGGAGGGAAGGTAAACAGGTCGTATGGGATTACACCTGTGCATCTACATTGGCTGATACCTATTTACGTTACAGCTCAGCGGAGGGAGGTGGGGCAGCCACCTTCAGGGAGACCCAGAAAATCCACAAGTACAGAAACCTAGAACGTTGTTACAGGTTCGTGCCGATAGGCTCAGAGACTCTGGGCGCCTGGGGTAAATGTGCACTCAAGTTTTTAAAGGAGGTTGGTGAGGAACTCATTGGGAAAACTAGAGACCCACGAGCAGCCAGTTTCCTATTCCAGCGCCTCAGTGTCGCAGTGCAGAGGGGAAATGCGTGCTGTATCCTGGGTACGCACCCAACCTCCGAGGAGCTGGACGAGGTCTTCGAACGCTGATTGTTTAATTGTTATATATTTGTGTGTGTGTGTGTGTTCTCTGTAAACTGTAGCATTGCAATAAAATAAAACAAAACATACAAAAAAAATAGGGGTGGTAGGAGAAGAAAAGAATAAAGTATTCAGTGAGAATCCACAAGATCTTCTCTGAATGCTCTTTGTTTTCTTCTTCGAGGATGTGGGTCCCTGCAATTGCACCAGAGGTGGTACCCCTAATATATATATATATATATATATATATAATATATATATATATATATATATATATATATATATATATATATATAGTTGATTTACAAAGATAATGTTGGATTTATAGATAGATGCAATACCTGAAAAGACACTAATACGCATAGCGTTTAGGGCACACTAGACACATAGCTTTAAATATAAATACGTTAAGGGAAACAGTGAAAAAAAGGTCACTGCATTGAACTATAATGAAGGTCGAAACGCGATGGGGTTTAAGAGCTGAAGCTCGACTGTGCCAGGACAACTTTGTGAGCACTCCCAGAGGAAGAGAGTGCCTAAAACCGGTTACAACCCCCAATTAGACCACCCCCTACGGGCTCACCATAGCCCGTGCTACTTGGAACTTCTTGTTCCAGGTAGCAAATCTTAAACAACCACCACCCCAACTCGGCCTCCTAATAGAGCGTCGCATCTTTACGTCTATACTCTTCCCTAAGACCGAAAATCGTCGTACTAGAAAATGGTATAGCGGCTGGTGAAATTGACACACTGTCCCGTTTTCTGTTTTGGGTCCTCTGGTGGTAGGTTAGGAGACGGGCACGTTAGTACAACAGTTTCTTGACGTTGGGGGAACCTTAGGAGGACGGGCAGACGGTCCCCCCCTCTCTCAAAAGGCACTTCGATCCTGCCTTTTTAGAGGGGGGGGGGTTATCTTGAGATGATTTCGAGGCTTTTTAGTGTCCCCGCGGCCCGGTCCTCGACCAGGCCTCCACCCCCAGGAAGTAGCCCGTGACAGCTGACTAACACCCAGGTACCTATCTTACTGCTAGGTAACAGGGGCACAGAGTGAAAGAAACTCTGCCCATTGTTTCTCGCCGGCGCCTGGGATCGAACCCAGGACCACAGGATTACAAGTCCAGCGTGCTGTCCGCTCGGCCGACCGGGGGACTACCTTTCGGTACAGACGCCACGCCGCGAACATACAACCTAACTACAACGTTCTAAGACATTATTACAACATTCACTTACAACACCAACGTTGTAGTTACGTTGTAACTACAATTGGAAGGGCTCACATAACGTATGCGCAACTGGTCAATATATATATATATATATATATATATATATATATATATATATATATATATATATATATATATATATATATGATCGTCGTCCAGAAACCTAGACAAGGAATCTGTCAAAAATCGTATCCCAACCTTCGTGAGCCCAACACTAGAGTATGCAGCACTAACATGCCACCCGCACTAAGAACGCAAAAAATAAAACTTAAAGAGTGTTTAATTAAAGACTTGACATGTTGCCGGTGAAGCGAGATTTAAGAGAACTGAATATTTCTGATTATATCAAAAGTTGGGACACGATTGCTACATACAAGATACTAAGCGCCATGGAAAAAAATGAACATGCACAGACAGGACTTGAGGTTCGCAGTTCGTCTTGTATAGCGATCTAGATGAAGTCCTGGGTTTGATCCCAGGCGCCGGCGAGAAACAATGGGCAGAGTTTCTTTCACCCTATGCCCCTGTTACCTAGCAGTAAAATAGGTACCTGGGCGTTAGTCAGCTGTCACAGGCTGCTTCCTGGGGGTGGAGGCCTGGTCGAGGACCGGGCCGCAGGGACACTAAAAAAAAAAGCCCCGAAATCATGTGTGGACAAAAAAGTGGACACACACTAACACTATATCTTAGACTGTAGTAAACATTAAGCCATTTAGAGATAAATCTAAACTCTCTATGTATGAAATGGCAAACCCTTTTATTACTAAGGATAAAATACCTGAAATCCGTGCACTGTATCCACATTTCGCTCCCAGTAGATAAACGACATATGAGATTAAGAAACAAGTAGTGTATTGTGAAGACTAATAATAAACAGTAGCTCCCCTATGACTCTGTAATATCTCCATTGGTCAAACAAGTATGTATTAGCGATAAGACCTACAATTAATGTATAATGACTTACTGTAAATGTATAGCTTTTGAAATAGAACATTCTCTGTAACTAGCTAACATTGTAATTATAATGTGTGAAATATAGATGTAATTGTTTATGTAATAATCTCCGATGAGGTCTGATAAAGACCTTTTGTCCCCTCTGTAATCCTACTTTTTGCGCTACCGCTCACAGGATGAGTATGGGGTGCACAATAAACTACCAGCCTCCGGCGGCAACAATCAAAAATCAATCAAGACAGTCCCTTCAGCTTCAACTATGAACAGAGACACACAGAGAAAGAAGCTAGACGAACCAGAGTCTCATAAAAGGTTTCTTTGTGAACTCTGAGATTGACTGCAAGATGGTGCGGAGAGGCTAACTAACTCAGAATTAGAATAACTAGCAATTAAATATGGTAATTCCAGCAGGAAAGCTGCCACTAGACAATCGACAGCTTAGAAGCACGCCCTAGGAGATGTAGTTCAACCCCCCCTTCACATGCATGAGGCGTACGTGTGAGAGTGAGTGAGTGAGATGGGTGAGTGAGTGAGTGAGTGAGTGAGTGAGATGGCCTAGATCGACAGACGCTGCCGTCTGACCCTCATAATATGGATCCCACTGCTGTTACTCCGCTGGACTGACAGAATTAACCCCTATGGTAGCCTCCAGACTCTCCCCTTCCCCCTCCCCCCAACGCCTGAAGAGCACCAAGACTCTTCTCACTTCTCTCACCCTAAAGGGGTGAGAGCTCTAAAAGCTCTTCTCCTCCTCTCATAGAGCCTTCTGTGAGAGAGTGGAACTTCTCACTTCTCAAGTGGGTAGGAGCGGGGTGATGGGGGTTCCCTTCTCTATGAGAGAGGGAACTTCTCAAGTTTGGGAGAGAGGGGGGGGAGTGGGGCGATTGGTGGGGGGGGGAAGGGTTGATGGGGAAGATTGGGTGAGGGGAATGAATCATTACTCGTGATCCCCTTTTCAATTAGAGATGGTTCGGGGGGAAGGTAGTGGGTGGAGAGTTGATTAAGGGGTGGGGGGGACCATTTTTGGTGGGGGAGGGGGGAACCTATACATCTATCATGCTGCACCCCACCCCACCCCCTCTCAACCCCACCTCCACCCCCCTCTCAACCCCACCATAGCCACCTGTGCACCATCTATTATAAGAATCTCAGAACATCTCAACTTCAGAAGTAAAGAAAAAAAAAATAAAACCCATAAAAGTCCCCTTTCAAAAACTTTCTACCAAATTTCACTGAAAACTTTCAAGGTATAACAAATGCATTTTGCACCACTTTCGTCTTTATTGATCTTTTCCTCGTGATTACTTGAAGAAGAAGTCGATATTAAATGTTGCAATCTTTTAAGATGACGTGATATCAGTTTGGATTTTTTTTCTTTTATCTTCTATCAATCTTTTAAGATGTTGACGTGATATCAGTTTAGATTTATTCTCTAGACCGTTTTCTTCCTTTCTGGAAGAACACAAAGAATGTAAATAAAGAATATAAATATTTATAAAGAATAAATATTTATAAATATAAATATTTGTAGAGAATATAAATGATGTGCAATCAATACTGCGCAAGCACATCCCTGGGATTAAAATGGGATGCGCAAGCACATCCCTAGGAGAGAGAGAGAGAGAGAATGTGCTCAACTATGTTTCATCCAGTTCATCTCTCCGTTACCATGGATACAGCCCGGCATCTCTGACACGTCCAAAAGCTCTCATTGCGACGGTCTCCCCTCCCCCCCTCCAACCCCACCCCCCCCCCTTCCCCCCCCACCACGTCAACTTCGCCAATTTAATTTGGCGAGAGCAGCTGAGAGCATCTTCTGCCCAACGCAGCCCAAGACAGCCATTACAAGAGGTCTGTGTTGTAGTCTTCAAAACTATGAGATTTCGCCTACTGGGAGCTCATTTGGCAGCCAAGGTGAGCTTAATGCTGGCTTGATGGGCTGTCAAGCCGCCACCAGCACGGTTATCTTGAGGTTATCTTGAGATGATTTCGGGGCTTTTTAGTTGTCCCGCGGCCCGGTCCTCGACCAGGCCTCCACCCCCAGGAAGCAGCCCGTGACAGCTGGCTAACACCCAGGTACCTATTTTACTGCTAGGTAACAGGGGCATAGGGTGAAAGAAACTCTGCCCATTGTTTCTCGCCGGCGCCTGGGATCGAACCCAGGACCACAGGATCACAAGTCCAGCTTGCTGTCCGCTCGGCCGACCTGCTCCGGTGGGGGTTGTGCTGGTGGATTGGCAAGCCACCAGCCAAGGTATTCATTCCTATGCCAATTACAACAATTACTATCCAATTCTCACCTATTACCATTTGTGTGTTGCGTTATATATTGAATTGGCAAACAACGTGGAAATTTGCATACAGGAAAATTGGTTACGTAGGAAATTTACAGTGTGGAAAATTGGCAGCGTGAGCTAATTGGGAGCGAGCGGGAAATTGGCAAAATATGGAGGAAATTGTTACTGGAAAATCTGAAATTGGGGAAACCAATTTTTGTAAACAGAATAATCTGAACGAATCCCTGAATTTTGTGCAGATCCGTCAAATTTATTATATATATATATTTTATATATATATATTTTATATATACATATTTTATATATATAATTTTTCAAAATAGGAACATATGTGATCTCAGAACACAAGAAAACTCTGATCTCTCTCTCTCTCAACTACTTTCTGGCAATTTGCAGCGTCTAACGATGCAATAGATAAAACCTTGAAACGCCTCCACAGGTTGTTTGGCAAATGTGAGAGCATGGAGGGGGGGGGGGGGGGTGATGAGACATGACCCCTACATAGTGCGTCATTAACCCCCTATTTAATAGGGGGTAATGTTAATATTAGCCAGGAGAGCTAAATGGCCGCCACTAGTTGATAAACAAAGCGGACCCCACAGTCATAAAGCTCTTTAGAATAGACAAAGTTGTGATAGTTATCTTGAAATTATATCTGAGGTATTTGGAAAGTTCAACCCGTGCTCGGCCTGTTCTCGGCCAAGCTGCGGCCAAGCTGCCCCCCCCCCCCAAAACAGGCACTCAGAAATTGTATGGATTACCCACACTCAAGTGTGTTCATAAATATTATACATTTAGAATTTGCCGTAAGTTAGGCATAAGTTAGGTTTGCTGTCTAGGTTCTGTTGCGCAATTAATGTGTATTTGTTGTATTTGCGAGAGGAAGCCTTTACGAGGGGGGTGGGGAGGGGTTTCCGAGGATACGAGTGCGGGAGGGGGTTCCCGGCGCTACGACAGGGGGGAGGGGGTTTCCGGCGCTACAACAGGGGGGAGGGGGTTTCCGGCGCTACGACAGGGGGGGGGGAGGGGGTCGAGGCTCCGAGCCTGGCCGAGGAGAGTGGTTCCGTGCCTCGTAAAATGGACTTCTGATATTACATTATGAGTGCATTAGTGAAGACTGGAGACGAGGCTTAAAGGCAGAGAAGGGGAGAGAAGAGGAGAGATAAAGGGGGAAGCAGGGAGAGAAGGAGATAAAAGGGGAAGAACAGGGAGATAAGGTTGAGGAAGCAGAGAGGTTGCGAAGCCACAACACCCGAAGGTCACACAACTGTGAAGGGTTGTACCTAGGGGGGGGGGTGTCTCAGCCTCCCTCAACACAACTTTCCGAGAATAGAACGGATAGAAAAGGATGGACGCACGCACGCACGCACACGCGCACTCATACACTAAACATACCTTCCCATCTTCCTATCCCAGACCCTTATCCTATCACCGCTGGGAAACTGTTCTAAGTAATTGTTTGTGGTTTAAGATTCAGCTACTGGGAACAAAACGTTCCAAGTAGCACAGGCTATGGTGAGCCCGTAGTGGACTTACCTGGCACAGGAGCGGGGCAAGTAGCACTGGCTATGGTGAGCCCGTCGTGAACTTACCTGGCACAGGAGCGGGGCTGTAACTTGTTCTAAGTAATACAAATCCTACACAGGAATAGAATAACTTATAAAACTAACTTCTGAAGCATATAAAGTCTGTCTGAAACACGTGCCTTTGAGGAAAGCCAGAAAGAGGTCCAACGTAGAAAGAGAACGCAGACGACATTACAAAAGAAAGAAAAACGGAAATGCTTAGACACGGCTCTCCATAAAAAAAAGGAATAATTTAAACAGGGAAATTGAAGAAATCGAACAGAGAACGATGTTTTCGTATCACATGTGAGAGAGAGGGAACTAGAATAGAAAGCAATTCAAGAAATAAAGAAAACCCAAAATATTTTTCACATATGCGAAATCAAAAGCAAAAAAACACTGCCAGTATTGGACTCATTCGTACAAGTGAAGGTTCATACACTGAGGATGACAAAGATATTGGTTGAAATCCTAAAAAAAGCAGTACGAGGACATGTTTAGCACCCCGATACACAGCATGAAAGTGGAAGATCCAGATAACTTCTTTACGCGTGATATCCAAACCCCTGTAATATAACTGATATCAACACGCGCGTGGCAGATTTTGAGAGAGAAATTGACAACATGCCCATGCACTCGGCCCCGGGTCCAGACTCATGGAATTCAATATTTATAAAGAAATGCAAAGTGCCGGAGCACAGGCACTCAGTATAGTGTGGAGGAAGAGCTTGGACACGGGGAGAGATACCAGATGTGCTTAAAGCAGCAGACATAAACCCCTCTACACAAGGAAGGAGCAAAGCATTGGCAAAGAATTATAGACCATTTGCACTAACATCGCACATAATAAAAGTATTTGAGAGAGTGATCAGGAGTCAGGTCACCAGATCATGGAGACCATTGACCTCCACACCCAGGCCAACATGGATTTAGAGCAGGAAGATCGTGCCTCTCACAGTACTTGACCATTACGACAAAATCACTGAGGCATTAGAAGAAAAACAGAATGCAGATGTGCTATTCACGGACTTCGCAAAGGAATTCGATAAATGTGACCATGAAGTGATAGCACAAAAATGAAGTCAATGGAATAACTGGTAAAGTAGGATGGTGGTACTCAGTTCTCTGTCGAACAGAACACAAAGAATAAGTCAACCATATAAAATAGAGTCCAAGTGCAGTTCTTGCACCACTGCTTTTCCTTATTCTCATATCAGTTATAGACTCAAATACAAGTCCAGCTTCGTATCATCCTTTGCAGATGACACAAAAATCAGCATGAAAATTACCTCTGCTGAAGACATTAAAAAGCTACAAGCAGATATTAATAAAGTTTTCGATTGGGCAGCAGAAATAACATGATGTTTAACATTGATAAATTCCAGGTACTCAGATACGGTAAAAATGAGGATCTGAAACAAATACAGGGTACAAAAACGACAATCAAATTTGCC